>UCOJ01000368.1:0-117027 GCA_900474305.1 Cecidostiba fungosa
CGCTTGTAGGCTGCGAGATGAAAGAGGAGGGTCCGCTCTTACCGCACACCTCCTTTCGCCGTCTACAAACTTCACGTTTTCTATACGTTTTCATTGATTACTCGGATATTCATCACGAGAACCCAGGTTAATTTTGCGTGCAGCTTTCTTATTAATTAATCAAAGCATTAATTAAAAAAAAAAAAAAAATAGATAAATAACTCAAGAAAAATAAACAGGATTTAATTTCGCATTGCAAAAATAATATATTTTCGATACAATATTACGGAATTGATGCATTTTTTAGTATAGCACACTCAATATCCTCTTTAAACTATTCCAGACTATACAATAAGTTCACAAACTCTAATAACAATGCCGAATTATGATACGACTCTGAACAAAGCTTCACGACTTAAAATGCGTAATAGAGATGAGAGTCATGGGAAAAGATCGTGTATTGACATAATCATTATAAATATTTATCAACAAGGTACCATAGTTATAAGTATAAATAGACGAAAAGTTTTTCGTTCTCGAATCTTCAAACCTATGTATGACTGGCATTTTTTTTTCTCCGTTCGACGCGTATACTTACGCGCGTTTTATATAGCGTCGCGCTAATTGATGATGAAATCCGTAGTCATAATATACCAAGAGGGTCTAGTTCTACAGCTGATGATTCACAATACGGGATGTGTATATATACGTGTTGCTTTGGAATAGAGTAGGTTAGGTTTTTGTCGGCGGCGGCTCTTGACGTGTGTTCTATCCTTAGGTATTATGTATGTATACACACGGTGATTATATGTATATTTCGAAGGTTTTTTGGCACGGCTTTTAATGGATTTAGTTTGTAATTTATGAACGCGGAATTGATTCGATGTATTTTTGATTATTTAAATTGAATGTTCGAGTGGCGAATCGGTTTTCTCACGAAATAAAAAGTTTATAGACGGATACCTGTTTGGAGACAGACAATTTTTAGTTTGGAATTTAGATTATTGAGAATTATTTACCGTAAGAAATTATGAATCATGAAAAAATAATAAATAAGAGTATAAGAATGTCAACGAATTATTTACATATTAATTGATATTAAACTTTGTTTGCTTTTTGTATATATTTGGAATTTAATAATATATGCATACAAAATTTATTTACTTACAAATTTGAACTCTTTTTAAAATTTGATTTGTATTAACCTGTTGAGTAAATGTACCATAATGGATTCACGACAAAATATAAATTATTGTATACCATTTTCACGAAAAAAATGACAAAATAATATGTTATAACGCTTACGTCATTGTCTGTCAACATTTGAAGTGACAGACACTTGCAGTTTACTTTCCGAGATTTATCATCTGATGATTCGTACTGTTTAAATTTTCATACCGTTGTATTTACTTTGCAGAATATTTAAACTTTTACTATAGCTTATTCATATCAATTCTACTACCAACAAGTAATTTAAAATTCATTTCCGAAAAAGTAATCGAATATAAGTATTCTTAAAAATAATTTAATGAATTTTATAATATACTTCAATCGTTCAGCCAACAAAACCTTCAAAGCTATTATCATCGATTATGTAAATAACGCATGTATAAATAATGTGATTTCTTGAATTTCCATAACAAAAAGATTAAAAACCGTCATTATCATTAGCTTATCAAAAGCACCGGGAAAATTTTTCGCGAAAAGTACAACAAATCTTAATCTTCCGAGAACGCTTTCTCTCTTGCATGAAATTGCAAAAAAATTCTCGATAAATAACGTCAGTATCAAGTGCACACGTAACGCGATTTCCTGTTCCCAAAAGTCACTTTCATCGGAAGATCGGGAGAAAGGCGCATATATACTTTCAGCTCACGCGAATAATTGATTCCGAAGCAAGATAAAAGCCGAGATCATCATTCGAGTGTAATTTCACGATTGAAAATCTGAAAATCGAGATTTGAGCCAAAAAGTGTGACAATCTTTGGAGGTGTGTGTATACGTGAATTAAAAGAGAATGGCATGATTCAACTTGTCCGTATATATATGTATATACACAGGAGACACTTTATGTCTCGCTAATGAAACTTTAATTATTCGGCTGCGTAGTCGAGCCTCTAAATGCTTTTAGTTGAGATAACAAGATTTCATAAGACGTTATGCTGGGAATATCTCGTTGAACTTGTCAATTGTTTAATCTATAATGTATGTTTTTCTTTATCACCTATTCCGAATATAGCCACGATTAATCAATATTAAAGGGGATTTAGATCTTCCGGTGTGATAACACTGCTCATTGAACTATTTATTTCATATAATGTGTGCGACAGTATTGAAGGCCACGAGATTAGAGCGAATTTTGTATTTACATTATTTTTCTTTTGAATAATGTAACTTATTTCTTTGTGATATTTATATTTTCAATGTGAGTGTAAACATTAAATTTAGGCACGTCATTAGTAATCGATTGACGCAGTTTGGAAAAGTACTAAAAGATAAAAGTTAACTGATGTATGAGAACGACAAAGTATTCCAAGTTGCGAAGTTAGGAAACAATGCTAATTCTTGGTAATTTAGGTTTATAGCTTGTATAAAAGAGGTATCAAACTTTTCTTGCCGAACTTGACCATCTCTACATTTACGAAGAAACATCGCACGTATACATAATGGTAAGGATGACAGTCGTTAGTGTCATCCTTACCTGTCACCGATTTTCCAGCAATACTTCTCGTATACGAGAATAAATAAAAAAAAAAACAAATAACAAAACTCAGCTGTAATTTGACAGTCCTTGTGTATAACGACAGTGACGACGAGGCAACACTAATATAGATGTAAAAGTCGAAGCGCGGACGTTATCAGCGACGCAAACACGTGACACACATATCAAACCCTCGAGCGTCTGTTCGATTACATTACAACCATAGCAGCTCATCCGTCAAAGCTTAAATTATACATATACATATACATGCATGCAGTTCAGCGACGCGCCGTTTATAGATTCTCTTGTGCCTATACTCGTGCTGATTATACAAGAATATATAGATACAATATAGCTCGAAATTGCTCGTGTTGACTTTCAAATTCGCTGATTGTTCTCCGAATATTGTCTCGTGGTTTTTCAACCCAATGAATGGAAACGCGGCCGAGAGTCAAGGTCTGTATAAGGTGAATGCACATTTTGACGTCGTTTTTCGGTGCATTTATGTAGAGTTAAAAATTGTTATAGACATATGGCAAATATGTCATTTATTGATTATATCCATATCATAAGAAATATCAGTTGAGTTAGAAAACTGATTTGTCTTTCTACAAAATTCGACACGCGATAACATATCATCAGCCTTGTTTCAAGTACATTGTTTATAACGCATTTTTATCAATGTTCACATCCACAGGTTAACGATCGATTAACGATCGAATCTCCATCTGTTCATCGCGTTCCGCATAGCGATGAATAATCTGCATGTCTCTGATGACATGCGAACGTTATTGAAAAATTATTTCTACAATTTGATTAGAAAGCAATGAAGCGCGTTCTTATCCAGTAATGCGATTATTTCACCTCTTGCCTCGCGTATCAGTATATTAGATTCTAAGGTCGACATCATTGGACTTGAATATCGTATGTATATGAATGTCGTGCGAACGTTATACAAGTATAGTGTTCACTTTTTCCACTGCGTTATTGCTCTCGGCGCTTGAAACTCACAAGATTTTTTGTTGCCAAGTCATCGCGATTTTTCTTCATTACGTTGTGCCGATTTCGTGGAAGAGCTGATTCTCTAGGGTATAATGAATCGATTTTCGTACTAAAAATAATTTGTAAGGTGAACTGTATTTTAAACAGTAGTTTTTGTTAAGAATGACAATAGTTACATTTGCGCGTTAATTGCTAACTGAAAAAAAGAGCTTATTAGCTTGTATTTTCTATTTAAAATGAATGAAAAACAGTGTGTATATGCTTGTTATTCAACGGAGATGTAAAGTGTAAATTTGTTATTCTATGGAGATTGAAAAAAATAAAACAATTGGGTGCATGCGTGGAATATATACAACACTTAAAAAAGAATTTCGAAAATTCAACAGAGTATATCGCAAAAAATTATCTAGTCAAAAAACTATAATTAAGCGGTGCCACTACATTAGTCCCTTCTTTCTCAAGACACACACACACATTATGTATATTTTCGGTAATAACACATCGCACGCTCTCGCACATAAAGTATATTTATAACAATCGAGGTTACACATTCGTCTCCTAATTTACACAATAATAATCTTCATCCACCTATGCCCCTTAATACATCCATCCGAAGGAGGTAAGATCGATAAAAAACGACACAGAGAGGTTGCTCGTCTCTATGTACAGCTATATGCAGAAGCAATTTGAGCAAACAAATTACTTTGCAATCGTGTGTAACGACTCTCATACGCGCAATGCAAACGAGCGAATATAATGCCTGCCGTGTAGACTTTGAAAGAAAACAAAACAAAAAAAAATTACGGAATATGCGGTGTGGGAATATGCGATTTTGTTTGATATGCCAGGAGTTTTGCATTTTATTCACACGTTTGAACTTTGATGATGATTACTTTAAGAGTTACGTGGTTTTTGTAGACAATTTTTTGATTACATATAGATACAGAGTTTTCAAGTGATGTAGTTGAATGTACCCTTCTATATATAATACCGACCCGGAGGTCATTTAGGTCATTCTGGTGCAATCGATTATTCCACTGGCAAGTCGGAATCGGTAATATTCCCGTTTCGAGTATAATATTAGTTTTTATTAGCATAATATTATTATAAGTTTATGTATATACTTGCATAATGAATGCGCAGTAGTTTAGCTTGAACTTTGAAGATTAATAATAGAACCGAGTATATTGTTTACATATGTGAAATTGCAAAGTAAAATACAAGAAAAAATGGTGAAAGCACAATGTCTATATTTTACAAGTTTATATCATATTTACACCTGAAAAAAAATAAAGTAAACTAGACGAAGCTTATACTGTAGGCGTTAATTAGCATTTGAAATTCATGCGACAGAAACGTTATAATTAGGATTCTCAGATGACTGTAATTTTCAAACGCTCTCGTAAATTTTTTCCTCGTTATTTACATGCGCAGCTTTTCCTGTGATTGTATATGATGAACAAAAGCCCTTGAATTAAAACGCATAATGTTAACATCAAGGTAATGTGAATTTACTACATAAACCGTGAATTAAAAATATTGCAAAGTAACAATATGGCAATTGAAGAATAATATAGGAACAGTACTGTGTATAAGACTTATTAATACAACACTTCATAAATATTTATAAAAAAACCACTTTATCGTTGGTTTTTAAAATTTAAATTAGGCAAACTATCACTATAACTACTTTTTGTATCTACGAAGTTTCTTGACATTTGCTTACAATGTACGGCAAAGATTGGCATAACGAAGTGAATTTTCTTGTCATATAAACGAATAAGTCAAGTGAACGGTTGTCGGCCGACTTGAGAAAGAGACGTATATATGGCTTATTATTTGCAGACGTAAGCAAAGTTAATGATTTTACCTATTTTCTTTGATTCGAGCATGATTGTGCACACTGTTCGGGTTTCATAGTGCTTGTATGAAGACAAGAAAATAAATATGACACACTATTGGCTTTATACTGTTATTTCAATAATGCCATCGTGAAATTTGATTTTTTTTCATATTATTCATTTTATTAACGCGAAGAAGAAATGCAAACGATTAATTGAGTTTTCATTGCAATAATACCGGCAAAAGGCAGTTTTGATTTATTCAATCTTTTGATGTGTGAATTGAGTCATTAAAAGCTGTCTAGTCATTGAACTTATCAAGTATAAAGCTGTATATAATGCACATCACGTACGTATAATTCTATTTAATTTTATATACGATTAAATAGATAAAAAATTTCTTTCATAAATCTTGCGACAATCAAAATCAATCAATTTTCAAAATATCAATCAAAACGTCATGAATCATTTAGTATGTGCGAAAATAAAGCTACTGTAATTCGATTAACATCTGCTCCAAGTACATTAAACTATATATATTATGGTTCAAAGAACTTTGACCCTGCACTAATAATAAATCTTTATTTTCTCTGACATCCACATCAGTATCAGTTCCATTGTGTGTCATGCAATTGATTACATCAGTCATATCGATTTTTATAAAACACAAAGCGCGCGATACTTGCCACGCGATCGTGGCACATTGTATCATCGTTTTACCACGCCTCTTTCTTGCACGAACGCGCTTAATTCATGAACATTTAATTAGCAGATCCACTGCTATAATACATTATATTTATGTACACAAGCATCAGGGTGAATATATAAATCGGTTTCTTTCTTTATCGCTACCGGTATATATTATTAGGCTAATTTTTTAAAAGGTTATTTGCTCGTCGCTTTTGATGCGTTTGGTGACAGTAAAATAAAAGTAAAGTTCTCGAAGTTAAAAAGGTGGTCAAAGTCGCTACTTCAGGGTGGGTTATTTTTTATTCATAACCCTTAGCTGATCTGCTGATGTGGTCGGTTTGTCGATTTCTCTCGGACTGTTGTGCTTTTGTACAATCTATCAGATTGGTTATCCAGATCGGATTGTTTTACGTAGCTTATATAGTCCAGCTTATTATAAGGTTTTTTTCTTCCTTAATGAGTTATCGGGCTCCAAGCCATGTACCCTTCACGGGTTTTTGACCGACCGAACACATCATACAGATTTCCTGAGTAGCTTCGGACCACCTTGTTACGTAAGGCGACGAAACGTTGTTATATAGTAAATGAGGCTTTATTTCAGCACTTGCGAGAGGATCGGAAAAAGACAAGGGTATCGGTCTTAAACAACGGTATAATGTTGCATGAGTCTGAATGAGTAATTATTAGATATTATAGCTCACTTAAAAATGTCTCAGCTCATTGTGATGATTAATTAATGCTTATTTCAATGTTGTAATTATAATTGGTTGTAAAAAATGCGTTTCTATAAAATTGGTATGTATTTTACTTGGACGCCGCCTAGCGATGCCCGAGTGAACTATCGCCCTACGCTTTTTATGAATGACAGGACTGAAGCACGACTGCTTCGCGAGCGTCAGTAAAGTTTCTTTAAAAAATCTTGCTTATTGTTCATTTTAATAAAAGTAATATTAACTTAACTGAAAACATGTCTTCTTCTTACGATACTTCATTGATTTCACATTTTTAATGTCTATTTTTAATTTTTATTAACTTCGAAACCCCATCTTTTGTAACTAAAATTAATTAAATTTCATTTCAATCTTTTTCAGAATGCTCGGAATGTCTTGCAGCAGTATAGGTGTAGCTCTTTTCTTCCTTTCGATGGTGATCTGCGCGATCAGCGAGGTTGCCAGGTATCACACAAAGCACTTTGTCTTCGTCATTATCAGTGCAATATGGGCAACATGGCCAATACCGCTG
Organism: Cecidostiba fungosa; assembly: GCA_900474305.1. Taxonomy (NCBI): domain Eukaryota; kingdom Metazoa; phylum Arthropoda; class Insecta; order Hymenoptera; family Pteromalidae; genus Cecidostiba; species Cecidostiba fungosa. Next base: position 7,456 of record UCOJ01000368.1, read on the forward strand.
ATGTTCTTCAGAGTCAGGGATTGGCGAAATGCTTTGTAAGTTTTTCTTTTAAATTTACTTCATACATATTTTTCTTTATAATACAGTTGTTAAATGATAATATTTTCAGAATACCAGCTTGGGGTGCAAGACAAGCCGCCAAGTTAATCGGTATTAATTATCAAGTTCGAGGGAAGGAGAACATTGTCAAAGAGACCGGAGCAGTTGTCCTGATCAATCATCAAAGTAATCTCGACCTTTGTGGTAAGCAAATTGCTTTTATTGCTCCCAAGTGATACGTACCCGAGATGCGGTAGTCCGACGTAATATCAACGAAATCGTGCTTTCTTATAATCCGAATCGGTGTAATAAGTGAAAATTACTGCGTAAGCAATTAGTTGCATTTTTACGCATACCTATATACATATTGAGATAAAACGCAAGTTAAAAATTGTGAGTAATATGAATCATAATTGTGAATATACCATTAGGTCATTGATTAAAGAATTAAAAAATCAATATTCGAATGTAATCTTATCAATTAGTGTCGTTACTCGAAAATTATCAAGTAAATGGTTAATCATCGCATATAACAAATTGTGCTGGACAACGACATTCGATCTCATAATTTTAGAGTAGACACAACATTATAATTTCAAATGCGATTAGAAAATAGCGCCAGAACTGACGTAACGAGATTCTTATTAATTGTAAATCATTCTTTGCATTTCAGTACTGGCCGAACTTTGGCCGATACTCCAAAGATGCACTGTCATCTCGAAGAAACAGGTCCTATACTTCGGTACATTCGGATTGGGAAGTTGGCTCTGGGGTACAATTTTCATCGACAGAGTCAAGAAGGAAGAGGCTCAAAGTACTGTCAATTCAACCGCTGAAATTATTAAAAAACGAAAGGTATAAATTATTTAGAAAAGAATTACAATTATTAAGACAATGTATTTTAAAATGTTATTCTATTTTTAAACAGGCAAAAGTACTGATGTATCCTGAAGGAAAAAGGCACAAAGGCTCGAGCTTGTTACCGTTTAAGAAAGGCGGATTCCATGTAGCAATTGACTCGCAAACGCCTATTCAGCCAGTAGTCGTCTCGAGATACTACTTTATAAACGACAAATTGAAAAAGTTTGACTCGGGTAAGTTGAAAAATTGTGCGCAATCAGTTAATCACACTCGCTTATTTCCGAACGATTAGAAGCTGATAGGATAATTTTAGCTTACATAAACCCGTGTTTTTGTGCAATGTGCAAACTAAGTCATCGTTATAAAAAAATGTTATTACAACTTGTTGATTTTAAATCTGTCTTATGTGTAAAAAAATGTATTGTTAGTAAATAATCGAAGATATTATATCTAGACTGGTCAGCCGATCGTTCTTACAAAGAAAAATTACACGTTCACAAAAAAACTGCGCATTACAAAAATCATAATACATTCACCGAGACTATAACAAAAGCGACGCTCTCACATGCGTAATTCAAAGAAATGCAAACAATCGGTACACAAAGCTCTTGTATTTATAATCGCGTTCAAGCTCAGAAACAGTAGTTTTTCGCAGCGAAAATCAACTATTAAAAGCATCCATTGATTATGCATTACAGGTACCAGTTACATCACGATACTGCCGCCAATACCGACCAAAGGTCTAACCAAGGCTGACCTGCCCCAGTTAATCGAGCAGACGTATCAGGTGATGAACAAGGTCTACCAGGAGTCTACCCAGGAAGCTCTCGCGAAACACATGGAGAGCCTCAAACTGGATTAGTGTTTTTTTTTAACGATGAGTGATTCAAAGTGCACGACGCATACTTGGCGACGTGTCGTGGAATACGTGTCGCAGCCTTCGCTCGAGTAAAAAGCGAAAGCGCGTGTATTGAAGGTGTCGTTATTCTTTTGAAGAAATGATGTTTGCTTATGTTTTAAGAGGATGATGTTCGCGTTGCGTTATTTATTTTGTCGAAAATTTGTGCTACTTTGTTTAGAACGTTCTAAGATGCTGTGAGCGATTTGTCCAAAAACTCATGACTGTTGTTAATAAATTTTGTAGTCTAATTTTAAATTCGTATGATAGGTTGTTGAGAAAGCACGCACTAGAGTAGATCATCTCTTCTTAAATGTGATATTAGGGACAGGTATTAATATTTCATTTCATCACATTATCAAAGTAATGTAACACACTAATATAATTTATATATACTTGATGCCGGATGTCGAGTATATTTTTTTTAAACTTTAATGTTAACTATATTATATATAGTATATATAGATACAATACGAGACTGTTCCTAATTTTTGTAAAGAATCGATGTGTTAAATTGTAACTACAGACTTTTTAAATGTCGCAATGTTGATATATTGTTTACTGTGAATCACTTAATAAAGTGTTTGCAAACTTTGTATAAAAAGATTGCCTTAACAAATGAATCAAAAAGTGCCATACCCGTACAGTGATTGGAACCCCATCAAACAGATCGACCTTTTCATGTTGAAATAAAGTTTTTAAATACATGTTTAGTATACGTTTTTACTGTCTCGAGTATAATCTTCCTCAGATTAATCAGTAACTCAGTAAGAACAATGTGTGCAGGTATTTGTGAATCTTTTTTTACAGAATTTTAATAATCATAACGAAATCAAAATTGTGTATCGTTATCATGTAAATAAACCTATAATAAGTTTCTGTCTTAGAACATTTTTTAATGAGAAATAAAGATATTTTTAAAAATATATGACTTTTTTTCTTTTTCTATTGCTTTTTATTTTATTCATGAAAAATATAACGATCGTATCAATATTCATTGACTCTGCTATTATAACTATCGTTCTCATAATTCGTCATATCCCCTGAATGTCCACTTGACACAATTTTTTTGTCGCACGTGGTAGGCTGTAAAGCCTGCGAGAACTCGGCACGATGAGGTGAGCAACAAGTGCGTGGTTCGTAATCTGAATTGCAATGCTTGGACTTTCGTCTTTTTAAAAATCGTTCACAACTTTTAATCAAGCTCTTCTTGCAGTGACGTGATTCGTCGTTTCTCGATTCTTTTGAGGATAGAAAAATCATGGGAGGATCGGGAGCTAATATAGCTTTGTTAATTTTCAATACTGTTTTTGGTCCACAATTTTGAGAGCATTGTTTGCAATTATACTTCTTTTCTTTCGATCTTTGAGCTATGCGAGCTGACGAGTTAACGATATCTGTACTTTTTCGTTTTAAATTTCTAATATTCGATAAATCTACATTTTCAATAAATCTGCAATTAATTTGCAAATTTTCATCATTCTGAAAATTTTTCAAAGATTTTTCGTTATCATTCCGTATCAAATTAACCATTATCTTTTTATTTTTAAACTTCTTAATGCTGTGGTTATCGCTTATATAAGCTTGATTGTTCAATGTTTGAATATCGGATTCAATTTTATCTTCTTTAAATTTCGATTCCTTATGATTTTCAATCTTTGTTTTATTATCAGTGGGTCGTCTTTTATTCAGATAAGAACAGTCTTCAGAACATTTTGGTATTCTTAAATTTGATGATGATTTAGCGCAACCTTCACATGATGATTTTAATTTGCTTTTTGATTTTGATTCGATTTTTTTATCCAGTTGTTCAGAGCTTTTTTCTGCTTTATGCTTTGGCATTTTACGTTGAGTAAGAAAACCTTGCTCGTCATTTTTAGTTTGTACTGAACAATCTTTTACAGAGCAAACAAGACCTGACTCTTGGTTTTTTATTTCATTGTTATCAGGATTTGAATGTGTAAGATGACTCCTTTTTTTCTAAAATAGCATGTATAAATTCGATATAAATATTATTTTTTGTATCATTAAACAATTAATTTCCTTACATTACCTTACGAGTGATTGGCAAATCAGTAATATCATTTTTCTTAACCGTGCCTAATTGTTGATCATTTCTTGCTTTATCTTTACTTGCAGTATCTTTCTTTTTGTTAGAATCCGCGTTTGTGTCACTTTTCTCGTTTGTTTTATCATTTTTGCGAAAAAATCTTAACCTTTCAAATGTAGTCTTTGATTTATTCTCTATAATCTCCGGTGGTTTCGTCGAAGTTTTCTCTTTGTTAATTTTCCGATTCTTATTCTCATTATCGCGATGGGACTGTCGTTTCATGGCTTTTACTTCTTCTTGCAAATTATCAACAACTTTTGAAAGTTTTTCGATTTTATTGGCAAGTTTGATAAATTCCACATTATCTGTAGAAGTTTTTGAAGCTGACATTTCTTTATCATGTATCTAGATTGAGTTCGATCACTTGTGCAATTTATTAAAATAAATTTCCATTATGTCGCAAGCTTTACTATTGTTTCTTTTTATTTACAATTCATGAATCTTATCTTTAAACGTGTAGCTGTAATAATGACATATATATTATTTTGGAGCTAACATACATATAGGTTAGACAGGCACAGTAAATAAACAATAGTTATTATTAAATAAAGCTTTATTTTGTTCATCGCGAGTCTAGGTACATTACTCATCAGTCAGAGTCGCCTAGTAAATGTAGAGACTGGCAAATGAACTCGTACAAAAAAGAAGTATTCATTTGCTCTAGCACGCTTACCAAATCGTCATAATACTATTTTCATGTATGTACAATTCTTATAAATCAAGTTGTATTGGTCCTTCGTGTCGCGTTTTAGGCGACAAAACTATAAGCCATGGATGTTTTTCTTTTTTATTTTGGCACAAGGCACTTATTCCTGTCATCGCTGATGCGTTCATTCAAGGACTCAATTTTTCTTGTCTCGTGTTCTTTTTTATGCAAACAAAATGTCTCTCATAACGCAAAAACGGTGCAGTTGACTTTTTTCACGATAATATGTACAAAACGAAAAAAATCTCACATGCAACATGCAGTGTGGACAAATCTCAAAAAATAAGTTATGTTTAATTAATCATTTACGAAAATTCACTTACTTACTGACTTAGTCAATATATTATGTATCTTTACACGCAACATTGACTATAAACTAAAACATCAAGGAATTCGTAGAGTTCAAATGGATTTTTTTGTTCTAAATTAATTCGAAAAACTTGGTTACATTTTTCTGAAATTTCACATGCTATATGTGCAATCATATTAATGATACAATTAACGTTTTCATTTCAATTACATAGATATATTGTCCCTTATGATAAATATTAGCAAACATAGATGAGTGATCAACACAAAAAAAAGCAAACGCAAATTTTCTTTGGCTTTACGTTACTGGTAAAGACAATTTAATATAAAAAGCACAGCCCTTTTTCTGTTAAGGGATACCATTATTTTTGATAACTAGAGAATTCATAATGATGCAAAATCATCCTCATTAATTTTCTTATTTCGTACAGTTGATCATTTTAATCATCTATTGAAAGATTAACATAATGTTGCTATTCGATTATTAGCGATACTATGTTTAATAGACAAATAACACGTACAAAAATTACAATAAAAATAGGAAAGCTGTTCAATAATTATTTACAGGTACGACTGTAATAGCCGTGCGGACGTATTTTGTTAATTTTGATAAATGAATGGTTCAGTTAAATGGCGAAGTGAAGCTGCATAGGATTTTTACAAATAAGATCGGGATTTTCATCTCCTTTTATTAATGCCCAACATTGTATGGTTTGGTCATAGTTGTCTAATCTATAATACTGACAGTGACGTTTTCAATATTCTAACAAACGTTAATTTTGTTGAAAGAGTTATACGAAACAAATATTTACTTAAAAAGAAAATAATATACAGATTCGAGTATTTTCTCCCTTGCATTTCAGTTTTACAACTACATGCAGCGCTCATGCACATAAGGAATGTTGCATTGTACTGATGAAGTTTATTAATAAATCATAATGAAACAAATATATTATTGTATAACATTAATAAAAGTGAATGACATTTGAAAAAAAGTAATAATTTTACAGCAACACTTTTCGCCACTTTGTCTATTTATCATCTATTTTCTCATTGGTACAAAAAACTAATTTTTGTAATCCGCTAATACTTACAGTGCCAAACTTTCGTAAGGACTACATAAATAACAAAACATAGCAATTGAAAAAAAGTTATTAAATCACCTAACTGACAATCACTCTCTACGATTTTTCCAAATTTGTTTTCTTAAGTAGTTCTACATCAATAATTAGTTACAATAATCTGAAGAAGACTTTGATAGAATCAAAGACCTGATTAGCTGACAAAATTTATCGACGCGTCAATAATCAAAGGGAATAATGTTCACCATCATTTCATTATACACAACTATTCATTTATATGAAAATCACATCTTAATACAAATCAATATGCAAAATTTAGCACAAAGATAAGAAAATCGTTTTTTTTGTCATAAATTGGACTTTTCAAAATTCATCAAATTTAAAATTTGGAAAAAAAGTCTACAGAATCAATTGAGTGCACTATTTTTTAGATCTAATCACCAAAAAAATATACAAAATTAACAATCCTAACATTAATTATCAGAAATAATTTACCAACTTATAAAAAAAAAAAACGACATTCAGATCTACACCTACTTTAGTAAAACCTCAACTTTTGCTTCTTTATCTGATATCTATAACAACTATGAAAATGAATTTGGAATTGCAATACGTGGATGGTACCATGCAAAACAAAACTGTTTATCAAAAGTGAAAATCTACCTTTTACAATTAAACCATCAATTGTGCATAAACAACAATGCAGCAACTCCAAATTCATCGTTACGATAACAGCAACATTGAGCGCATCAATAAAATAGGATATAGCATGTATATAGCATCCGCTCGACGTCGACTTATATAATGGCAATGCACTACGGAATTTTCTCGAGCACGCGTTTTCGTCCCTCTCTTATTCTCATGTCATCGTCGTCAAGAGAACGTCGGTGAACCTGGCGACAGGAGGTAGTAGGTAGGCGACAGAAAATTTATTATATAGCAAAAAAGTGACCGACACACAGCGTTGAGATAAAGCAGATCGTATATATCTCGTTTCTAGTAATGGGTGGAAACTCGGTTTCTTGTTTCTGTTACTTATCGAATCTGGCTAACAGCTTCCGAGTATCCCTGTCTCTTCGCAACGACAGGTAGCTTGTTCTACTCTCTGCATTCAGAAAAGAAAACTATGTTACTCAGTTTTTCTTTAACATTTCAAAAACTTTCAGTTCAGTCGTCCTGGTGCTGGCCGGTCGGGGATTCGTGGAGGGACGTTCGGTACGACACGCCTGGAAACATTAGAAAATAAGATGAATAAAACATTTCTGGCATACTTATTTGACGATAGCTAAGGAAAATTTGGAGATGCGAAATGCGGGATTTATTGACGAACACATGTCAGCATAGACGAACGTGGACAAATTGTGCAAACAAAGCAAAATCATTTTGATTTTATCGAAATATTTTTTAGTTTCGCATCCCCTGAAAATTGAATCGACTGTTGATTCTAAAATAAAACTATGTATGATTACAACATAGTATCTACAGTAAGGTTAAATCTAAGTATTACTTTTTTCTCAACAGTCAATACATTTAGATGTAGTGAAATCGTACGTAGATAACATAAGATTTGTCACAACGAAACAATTAATACAAAAGAAGCTTTGATTGCAAAGATATCACACTGTGCAGGGTTGGATCTCAATAGGTGGCAAACTTAATAATCGCAAAATAAAAAAATTAACGTGTTTTTTAAGCTTTGATTTTTCTATGATACTTCTTCAATTATTTTCAAAATAATATTAAATAATAATGCAAAGACAAAATATTTTAAAGCTCTAAAACGCAACCAAATTTAATATAAGATACTGTAGCATTTTATAACTACGCATATTTAAAAATTAAATTAACCATATTATATAATCAAAACAAAATATGATAAAGAGTAACTATGCTACAACATATTTAAGTATTCAGTAAAATTATAAAACATTGATTAATATATATTACATAGGTAAATGTTTACTCACTTTCCAACTCTGCAGAAGTAAATCAATGCAAGATAAATTAAAATTAAACATTTTGAAGTGATATTGGATAAAAATAAAAAAAATTGAAGTGATAATATAAAATAAAAAAACATGCAGATTAGATATTATCAGAAAAACGAAAAATGTCACAATTCCGATGGTAAAAGAATGATTCTTATTGGTAAATCGTTAATTTCGCTGTATTAGATTAAAATAAATATTTTTTAGCAGAATTGATTCTGACAAAAAAGCGATTTGAAGCGCTAAGCAGCATAAAAAGTTTTGGCAGAGAAGATCCGAACTAATAGACATAAACATTTAACAACACGTTTGGTACAAATTAACGAAATTAACACTGTATCGAAACAAAAATCCTGTTGATATGGTCGTTCAAAAAGGATTTGGCGAGGAATCGAATATTTCAGGTGCTAATAAGAATGCAGAACGCGGGCACACATGTCGCATCTTTTAAGGTTTCTATCATAAAAATTTACGTACTATACAGATAATTTTTGATAAAGTTGAATGAAATAAAAATATAGAATTTTTAAATTAAGTGCGAAATTGCGTACCCGCTAATTCGGCCGGTCTCACGTTAGTTTTGTCGTTAATCTTATTCATTCATATATTCTATGATAACATGTTACTTCCTATATACACATTTATATTGCAATAAACAGTGTTTGCATGTGTAGGTGTGTCATGTACCTCTCTCGCATACACATTATCGTTATATGCTTACAACGTGAAAGTCACTGCCTCACTCATGAATTAATTCTTCTTAAATATTCATATTTTTTTTTACTTTTCGAAGTAACCCTGAAAATTCTTCTGGAACAACGATTACTCGTCATCGACATATATATTATAATAAAATCAACTTATAAATGAAATCCTGTACATTCTTCAAAGATGAGTATTTTTTCAGTGGCTGATATCCCTTCTATACACGTTTAATTAAATTATCATTATAGAAAACGAATAAAAAATGTAATCTTCATTACGTAATTTTGGCAACATTATAACAATAAAAATTATTGCGATTACTATGCTTTCTATCATTTATATTTGTATGCTTCCGCAAAAAGAATATTTTTCTAAAACTTTGAACCACATTATTTAAGGAAAGTAGCAATTCATCTTTGAATTGTGCTATAAATGAAATGTTCTTTTCAGTCATCAGGAAGTACAAAAAATGTGGCTCAGCTTATAACTGGTCAACTAGGATAAATTAATTTTAATAGTGAATGACAGAGTTACTTCGACGCTATTTAAGGTCATTAAAATTGCAGGTAAGAGAACAGGCATTCGTTTTACATTAGCAAAACAGAAGTATTGATGATCGTGTCGAAAGTTTTCTCCCACGCCATTTCGTCGTTTAATGTTATCCTTAATGTCTTTTTCTTTAATATTTATTCTTGTCGAGCTTAGAATTATCGCAAACATTCAACTTGGTACGATCGGTTACACTTAGTTAACGTGTGTTATACAATAAATGTAAGCTTCATAACTAGGATCCTCTTACAATAAGGCTTTTTAGATGGAAGCATATAATATTAACTTGTCCGAGCGTTTTTAGATGTACGTGATTTTTGTTTAATATTCCTTCTTCTATGTTCATGAAACACGGCTTCTCACGTTAACGCGTGTTTTGCACCCTTTTCAGAATTACTTCTCTTTTTTTCAATAATCTCATATCGCTTATAATTATATATCTTCTCTTAATAATTTTCATTTCGATTTAGCAATTTTCTTATTTATCTTTTAAGGTTTATTTCGTGATAAGTGCTTTGACAGACTCTATAACATGGTGCAGTTTTCCATAAGTTTTATATTTGTTTTCACACACCATTTATTTTGTAATTCGTATATGATACCCAATACAAAAATGTGATCGTCGATGAATATTTAGAACAATGAAAACATAGTAACTAAATAACATGAATTATCCGTTGAATCTAACAGAAATATAAAAAAGAGCTTTTTGAATGTAATGACAATAAAATTAAAGCTACAATATAATGAACGCGACGAACATCAAACTGTGAAGTATATATTCAGCAAATTGCTATTAAAACTTACTACGCGATTCCATTTTGTTAGTTTTCCTTATTAATCATTTGTCTTTTGCGGCAATCATAACTACAGTCTAAATTTGACATAACGACTACTCGTTTAATTAACTCTGGCATGTCATCACCGACATAATTTAACCCTATCTACGCTATATCACATCCTATATCTGAGCACGTTTTTTTATTTTTGTTTTTTTTTCATTAATTCTTTTTTTTGCGTATAGCTATAGTTTTTATATAGGGTAGTTAAAAACGGAAAGAATGTCTCATAACGATGTAACAATAATCGATCGTTATCATTATTATTATTTGTATAATATATATAATATGTATAGCATCGAAATGGGGTTTATTCGTTTTCCTCTCATCTTTAGTATATAATTCTTTATATCGGGTCGAATGGCGGGAAAAAATTGCAATAATTATCATAACATATGCGACACTTTACAGTTTTACATGTCTGACACTCTCTTTACAGCTGAACGCGCACGCGAAGAAAACGAGATATATATGCTTTGTATGGTATAATGTATATATCAAAGATGAAGTTCTTCATCCTCTCGAACGCATAAATTTCTGTCTGTATATGTATGTACGCACGTATATATATGTATATGTATACGGTGTTGTTTCATTTCTTTTTTAAACTTTCTCATATATAATATCCTTGCCTCGCAGCGGACGTAAACATTTACAAAGCACGAGACGCCATATAGAGCATATGTATAACTTTTTGAACAGCATGACATTTCTTTGAGCTTGCTGCTCATTCTCTCTCATTTACTTATTTAAAACCTGGATTTCCTATCATAAATGCACTTTTTACGCGCGGGCTGCATCGAGTTATTTCTTGGAATGTCACAACTTCAAGCGAAGGAAATTGGTTGAGTTAATACTTGTGTACTCGATGCAGTCATCAGTGTTGCACAGAGAAAAATTTTCTAATAATAAATGCATTCTTAAATATAATATTCAACAATATACTCTGTTGAAATAAGACTGCTAATTTTTATATTCTTCAACAGGAACTTCAGTATCATAGATATTTATTCTGACTATTAATCGAGAAGTATATTCGGCAGTGTTAACAAAAAACGGCAATGAACTAAAAATTGTAATTAGAAAATGTTTCTCTGTGTCCATAACAGATTGAAGACACGCCAAATAGCTATAATCATTATATGGAATGCTTGGTATCGCAAAAGGATACCTTAACAACAGATAATCAGCAGGGACATATATGTATATATTTATATAGAATATGTATATATTTATAGTTCGCTTTTCGTTTTGATATTGCATAGATACGATACATTTATGTATATATGTATGTATATGCGGAAAGAGGAAATGTGTTATTACAATATAATCTGACTGGGCGAAGTAGTTTCGGCATACTATTTTGTTTTCATTTTTAATTATTAACTGGCTTACGCAGGAATCGACCCGCGATATTTTACTATTTAACTTTCTTTTTCGCTTCTGTAAATACAATAGTCCTGTGTTATCAAGCGTGCACACGGCTTATAGAATTAAGTAAAATCCTCTCACACCCTTCAATTGTCAACCTCATTATTATTTTAGCTATTTCCTTTCAGATTCCTCTTTGTTATTATACAATTATATACGCGGATAAGGAAACAGGCAATATGTGTATATACTGAGCTTAAAGAACCCACCACCTAAGCGTTAGGAATCTCCGATGGTTTTGGCCTCCTTTCGTCGGCTGAGTTTTTTTCGTACATCAATGTATCGCGAAAACGCGATTTCTCAAAATTCATTTTTTGTTTGTTTTTAATTGACGAAACGCGACAGAAATTTAATTTTCTCAAGGCTTTCGATAACTGTTAGGCCCTTGCAAAAGAAACTAATGTGCGCGTTTCGTTTTATTTTTCTCTTCTAAATTCATTAGTAGATATAGAGTTTTATAAAATAACTTCGCTGCTTTGAGATTTAATCATTTTTTAACAAATAATTGAATATTTTGAAACGAAAGGTATTGTAAATCAATGTCAACATAACAAATATACAAAATAATACATAGTATCAATCATGCAAAATGATTTAAAAAAAAATTTTTATATTTTAAAAAAATAATTTAATTTGATATGTTCTTTTCAAATAAAAAATTATTCTAAATGCATTAAGTCGCGAAACAGCGTTATTACTTATAAGCTAACTCGAATTATCGATTATTTTCAGAAACTACATCAGTTACAATTAGTAGTCACAAAATGTATAAATGTTCGTTTCCTTTAATAACCTGGTAATTGACTTTTCTTTTAAAAACATCAATAACAATATGCTATTTTTCTCTTTAATAAAAAAAATGTAAAGTAGTTTATCATAAATATGAAACGTAATTCTTCAAAAATAGTAGAATGACATTAGTGTTAATCACATATATATGATGTAAATGTACAAATTAATTTAAAAGAGAATAATAAAAACTGAATTATACAAAAACGAAATTTAAAAATTTCGTGACCGGATTCTATTTATACAAGGGCGAACATCATGCAGAAGAAAAGAGGCAGAATCCATGGCGATAAATGCAACTGACAATGAGTCAAATGATATATGCACGAGAAAAAACGACTTCAAGAAAGCAGCAGTAAAGTATTACGAATATTTAAAGTTTTTTCATGTGGTTTAAAATCGCAATTTCTCTGAACAAGATCATTGTGATCTCATCCAGCAAAACAGAAGTTACTGGTTTATTACATTTGCTTGCAAGTCCATTGAATCTGTGCATATCTCAAATTAGTAATTCATTTGGAAAATGTAAAATACATTTTGTTACTACATACATATATAAGGAAAAAAGCTTTAACCTAAAAGAAAATATCCTTTTATTAATAGTTTTGTATATTGTTCAACCAATAATGCTTAATCTTTTTAGATTTTCTTTACAAGGTTATAAGCATTTTTCAAATAACAATAATTGTACTTAATTCCCTTCTCAAGTTAGTTCTACTACTCAATGAGAAAGAATATCGTCAAAAGTTATTTTTGACTCTGCCACTCTTTTACTCAACACCAAGTTATGCATAAGATGCATAAAATATATATTATGCACTTATAATATAAAAAAAATGGAAGGATAGAAAAAAGTAATTGTTAAAAGAAATTAAAAGAATTACAACTTCATCTTGAAAGCGTCCATTAGCTCGTTTGCGGCGGCATTAACGGCGGCTTGCGTTGCTGCCTGTTGCACCCTTTGTTGAAGACCACCGCCCCCGCGACTAAACACACGTACAGGTTTTTCGTAACTATAAACTCAGGCTTCATACTGTTTTTGTTTCTTCATCTTGTATATTATTATACTTTTGTTTAATAAAGCGTAATCAAAGAATCGAGAAGATTACGCGTTTAGCTTTTGTTAAAAACTCGACATTGTCGTGAGAAAGCACAGTATTGATTTCTTGAATGACAATGAACATGTATCTCGGATAAAGAGACGGTTTTGTACGGATTTATGTAAGATTGTTCGGTCGTTAAAATTATTTGCGAAATAGAATTTAACTTTGTAATAATTTAATAAATTAATTTGCTTTCTCAATTAAGTGGAATTTTGTAAATTAAATAAATTGAGTTTTTTTTCTTTTATAATGGGTGTAGATCGAACCATCTTCGAGATTTTTGAACATATTGTTCATTAGAATTAAAATAAGATGATTCATAGAGAAAAAAATATTGTCATTTTTCAAGATTTCAGTTCTGTGTTCATAGAAGGTTATTGTACAAATGCAGGGTAGACTGAATGAAAAATATAGTCGTATTGTGTAAATAAAAAATTTATGTGAAGAATTTCCAATGTACGTGCATATTTTTTATAGTACGTTTGCATTTATCTATGAATCTTGATATCTTTATATATTTTCATCAGTCTATCCGAACAATTTATAAATATGTTTTAATATATTTTATCATCTTAAAGTAATCATAGCTTTTGACTATATTCACAATTGTCAAAAATAAATATGTTTTATTCGCGCAATATAGTTATAGGATCTAAATAGTTTATAATTAAGCACAAACCAATCTGATGGCAGTTTGCAAGTTATAAATATATTTTTAAATTTGTATTTTAAACTCCATCGGATCTCGTTGAATTTCCGCGTTTGTATTTCTGATAAAAATATGCAGGCACCGACACGTCTTTCTTCTATGGACTTTTTACCTGTCCATTTAATTTCTTAATTCGGATGTCATGAATTGAAATGATTACAAATGGAGAACACAAAAGGACAAACGAAAAGGAGAAGGAAAATGTTATAACACTGAAATAGCCCTCAAATGCTATGAATTTAACACAGTTTTCGATGTTTAATTGTACTATTAGGAAATTCATATTATGTCTAACTTACAAGATTTCATATAATCAAAAAATAAAAAAGTATTCGCTCATCAATACCACAACCACTCGTAAAATCCCGCATCGTTATATTTAATGATGAAAAAATTGGAAAAAATGCTTCGATCGATACTCCATGAAATGTCATGCTGTTAAAAAGCTTAAAATCTTCAGTGTGATACAAGCTCAAAACAATCTACTATTTTTTATTTTCAATTATGTACATGGTGTCATATACAATTCGAGGTACATATTTATGATCTTAATAATGACAATCTTTCCCTTAATGTACAGTTTGAAAAAAACATTCGTTTTTCAGCAAATTAATGAATACCAGTCGATTAGACTTGGAAAATCATAAATTTGGTTTGCTTTGTATTAGCTATTTTTACCTATTCCTATTGGAGAACGATACCATCGGAATTATGTGGACAGGGGTGTGCGGTTCTCTGAATGATATAGACAATAAAAAGGCTTTCATTTCAACTTATGAACTATACACACAAAACAATTCTAAATATATTTTATCGAGTTCAAGAATATTTAAACTCGACAAAATTATTATTTATCGTTATAAATGACTTTTATTCGAAACATGTAAACGACTTGGTTTGGTCAATCTTAAAAATATAATACTTATTGGACCTCTGAAGTGAGTTAATGCTTAATTGATAATTTGGATGTAGTGTAAATAGCATATAGAGACTTTTACGAGAGATAATATTAAATAACGCTAATTTTGTTCTTATGTACCAATTACAAGTCATCTCGATATGTCAATCGTTGCAGAGTTGCACACCCCGAATTAACAATGACGTCATGATTTATTTTTGTTTGTTATATTGTATGCGGGCAAAGAACACCACTTGCGTGGGAATACGTTTTTATGTGTTAATTTGTTTTTTATCAGCTAGATGCAACGGATATATATGGATTAGTAGCAATTAGGTGTGTTAGTGCGTAGACTTATTGTCGGCGCCTGCAATAAAAAGTAAAGTTAGCACCAAAGCCTTATTTATTCATGGAACTCAAAGACCAATAAAATTCTACATTAAAAAAACTCGTCTTTAAGAAAATTTGACAACACAAGAAAAGTGACCGTAAATGTTTGACTTTTAATATATTGTGCTAGATACTTATAGTTCATCGAAAAAACACAATATTGCACATTATAAAAATTATTTTGATTAGCCATTATTTTCTTAACATTATTAAATATATAAATACAAATTATTACTAAAATTTATAAAAGATATTCAGATTTTTTTTAGAGGCAATTAAACTTCAGACCTCTGTTACATAATTCTAAGAATATAATGGATATCAGTGTGCCCAGATTAAAAAATATATAACCAAGACTGTTCACTCGAATAAAAACAATTATACAGAATAGAAGAAAAAAATAACAGGTTCGCTCTGTGAAAAGACAATAAACTTACGAGGGTATTAGTGGAGGAGGTAGACCGCCGCCAGAGTTGGCTCGGCCTGGAGGTGGACCTCCCGGTCCGGGTCTGTTAGGAATAGCCGGAGCTGGCCTGCCTCCTTGCGGCACTGGTGGTGGAGCTCGAGATGTGGCTGATACTGGCGCCGCATTCCTGGGTCTACTACCCGGACCGCCGGGTGATGGTGGCGATAACCTAGTAAAATTAAAAAATTTAACTCACTGTACGTAGGGCTTTTGTTGAAGATCCTCAAGTAAGAAGATTAAAAATTATCTAAACCTATATGTAAAGTATTTCAGTAAGGTTTCGATAACTTATAAAAATGGATGTTGTCAGAATCAGCACCGCATCTATGTTATACAAAATACTGTATATTCTAATAAGCTTTTTGTTAGTCTTATTCATTCTTTGAGTATTTGAGTCAAGACTTGGTTTATAACTAGTTTTGGAAAATATTAATCATTTCTTAGGATATCCAATTAAAAAAAATATGGATTAATATTTTAATTCTTTTATGGATGCTAGGTGCGAAAATTTTATAAGGAAATAAGTGAAGTTTAGCGGGTTAAAGACATTTTAATAAATTACATGAGGGAATTTTTAAATCCTTGCAGGTTGTTATTCTAGTAATTGATGCACATGATTTAAATTACTTAATTTTGATTTCCAAATTTTATAAATCAAAATAAACAAAGTTTTTAAGATCGTAACTCATGTTTGCAAACGTATAGTTATTATAGCATTTGAAAATCAAAAATATTCAACTATGTAAGAACTTATGAGGATAACCAAGGATACTGTATTTAAAAGTAAATTTTTGCCATGCTTAAAATAAAAATTGCTAAAATGTATAGAATGAGGCGTGTATCCAAAAATAAAAGGAAATCTTACCCAAGACTGTACCATTGATGCAGAGTAAAGCAGAGAGTAAAAAAGTATGCAAATAGTAAATTAGTAAAAAGTAAAAAAATGTTTGAATTCGAGGTGTAACATATTTTACCTTGGATTTTCGCCCGATGCTAACCAGTCATTCTTTACAGGTGGAGGTACTGGTGTCGTAACTGTGGCCATTGATACATCTCCAATAATTCGGAGAGCCTCTTTGCAAGCGTGATACATGCGAAGCATCTCTTCTCGTTTCTGTGCTTCTTCGGGAGATTCTTCCATCATTGATGACTAGAATTTGTGTGAATAACAGTTATCAATCAAAAAAGAAAATGAATAAATAAAATATAGCCTTGAACAGGAACACGCTTATAAATTACCTGATCTCCACTAGCATACAGATGTGCCAAAAGTTCACCATTAATGAAGTCCTTAGCATTGTTTATGATCAAATGCATGATCGTTTTCGGAACAAGATCTCGGGTTGTTTTCGTCACTATCTTCATATAAGAATCAACCAAATTCCTGATCGTCTCGACCTGTCGTTCTAATTGTGGATCCATCGATGATTGTGCTTCATTACCACCCTATTTTTACAAAAAATCACCTATAAAGACATATATCTTTAAGCAGAGTACTAGTAAACAGGTTAGCAACTTATACAAAGTTTCAGTGTTGAAAATTATTTACTATACAATGTGAGCGAGTCATCTCAAAATAACGATAGTGGATAAAGGATGTATTTACAAAATGTTTCAACACTGATTTCTAACGACTTTTAAATTCAATAGGGTAGTGCATAGTTTTCTTTGTAACTTGAATATAAATATAGAAATACTTGTTATATAATATGTAAATACTTATACAATATCATTAACATTAGTTGAAAAAATTAACGATATACCTTGCGACCTGACATCGGATTGCCACTCTGAATTAGAAAATTTTGTACATATATTTTACATTTTTAAATTGTTAAATTTTAAATATAAAGCCAGAGCATTACAATAAATCTTAGCTTAAACATTTGCTAGCATATTTAAGTAAAGAAAGAAAATATTTGGTGCATATGTATATTCCATTTAATAATAAAGTGTATTCTAGCTTTAAAAAATAGTTGTATAATTAAGCAATATTTTTAAGCTTTAAATAGTTTTAAGGAGTGAAATTTCAGTTGTTAAAAGATTTTGTATAATATTCATAGCAAATATTTAAAAAATGAAAATACTACTCTATTTACAGTAATGTTTATAAATTATCGTAATCGTTTATTTTTTCGAAGACATCTATTAATGATATTAAAGTGTATTAGACCATAAAATTATGCCTCCTTTGAATCAAGTAAGAATAAAGTATTCATTAACCCAGTGTGTGTGAAATTCAACTTTACGCGTCATTATGCATGCGCACAATTGTGTTTTTGACACACACACATATGACTTAAAATTAACCTTTTGCCCCCAAATATGCGAAAATTGCATTTACATCCACAAAACACACATAAAATTGAATTTCGCGCACATGAAAATAACTATATTATAATTAAATTAACTGTACAATAAAAAGCATGCATATTCTCTATGCTATAATTATCTATTTAATAAAATTAATATTCATTATTTCACTCATTCATTATACATAAAAATAACCTACAATTTTAAAATATAAAATCTGTAAAAAACGAATTACTCGAAGTAAAACAAAATAGCAGTAATTAACAAATGTTACTAAATAGCAGAAAATCACAATTGTAACAACAGCGGTACAATTTCAATGTGTTCATATCGTGTTTCGTATACGTGGACGATAATGGTGCAGAGTGCATGTGCAAAGAAAGATTGAGGTGTTTACTGTAAAGTGTACAAATTACGGTTTAGAGTATTTCCAAAGCTACCGAATTGTACGAACCTCATATCCTTCCTTTAGACGAAACGAATTTGGAAAAAGATAAATTTAGAATTAAGAAGCTGTTGAACTTTTGTGGAATTTTATGTCAAGTTGGTTTGTTATAAAATCTCATTATTGTTATATAAAAAGAAATCTATGAATTACAAACGTAATTTTACTTTATCAATACGGTTAATCTATAATCTAACATTTAACTTGTTAGATAAAACCATCACTCAATTAATATTTTAAAATTGATAATAATAATTACAATTACTTTCAAACTCGCCAGTGGATCCTAAAATAAATTAACGTATAAATAACGTTGAAGTTACTAATTTACTTAAAATCTTTAAACCTTCTTTTGTTTATTTCTCGTGGGTATAAAAATAAAAAAAAAATATTTTTCATGTTTCTACCCTGGAAACTTTCGAACTCTAAAATTCATCTAGAAACACAACACGGTACACGGTACGTTGTGAGGCTATGAACTTCCGAGTTCGAAAAAGCCACCCATTTATTTTTTATTTATTAATATCTTGACTATAAAGTATTTTTCCTCGATTTTATAGAAATTTCATTATAGATAGTAAGATATACTTACTTCGCCGTCACCATTTGCTTGTTCGGTCTGTTTCTCGGGGTAAACACCAGCACGAAGGAAGGATGCTTTCCACGAGTCGACGTCGTCCTGGGTTTCACAGCTTAACTCGAGCTGCTTATAATCCTTGTAAACGTTTCTGCCTTCGGGATTGAACAATGCGAATAAATGGCGGCGAGACATGAAGCCCTGCTCGAGATCGCGCAATTTCAATCCGTCCAATGGCAGCATATATTTCTTTTCTCGCTCCTATACAAAAAAGTCAAAAGATTTAGTAACAAAATAAGCTAAATTTTTATATTATGGTAATTATTGAAACAACAGATCACCTCCTCATCCTTGAACCATGAAATGCTCTCGGAAGTGAGAACGAACCAGTAGTCCCTGGAACCTCCCTTCATGATACCAAGATTGTGTATGCACATGTAGCCCTTGCGAATGACTTGGTTGCCGAGGGTGTGACGACCAGCCTTTACAGCGTTCTCCGACGATTGCTGAGCGCTGCAACAGAAAGAATGTTATACTGTGAAATCGCAGCTCGGTAAAGGCGATTTTAAAGCATAGCGATGAGTAGAGACTGCGCGCACTGTCATTGTCAAAGAATTCCAGTACTGGTTACAATATGAGCTGCGGACTAGCAAGAAAACGAAAAAAAAGACGATATATAGAGAGAAATAGAGAGAGCGAGAAGAAAAAAAGTATAACAAGTGATTAGCACCACGGCAACTTTATATGCAACAAAGTTCGAAAAACCGTTTAAACTTTCGTGTCACACTCTCCGAGTCTCTTTTTGTTTTTGACTAACTTTTTTTATAACTATAATTTTTTTCGCTAACTTTCGTTTCTCTTTCAAGAAATGTTTTTAGAACAAACAACGACAAGCTAAATGCAACAATACAGGTTGTCTTTTAGATTTATTGTTTTAACTTAATCATTTATTAGTTTGATATTATACTAAGCTGTTTTAAGAACATTAAAAAAATTGTTTATATTTATTCAATTTTATGATTATTTATATTTATTTTTTATTTAGGTAATTTTATTATTATTGTTATGTATTGGATGTTATAAAAACAAAATCAAGTTTGGACTAAGAAGCAGTTCAGTGTAGATAGTGTATCTAGAAGAGGTCTAATCTATGCAGTTATGCGGCCATGCTTTATTGGTAAATGTTTAAACTGTTAAAAGCTGTAAACATTTATAATCTTGAGTGAATTCCTTGATTTTATGACGTTAAGTAAGGCTTAATCTTCTGTTTTGAGGTTAGATCTCAATATACGTACTCATCTTCTGCTTTACTATCTGGATTAAGACTATAGCTAAGCTAAATCACAAATCAATATAAACAAATGATCGAACTATATATATTATATTATAAATTCATTTGCAGTAAACGATAGATAAAACTTCATTTATAACATATACTAATAATTATCAATCATTTCAAACTGTTATTTCAATTTATTAAAATAATAAAAATAATACTTTTAAAAATACAGAAAAATTTTATTTTCTAAAACTCACACAATGATATTTTTATATTTTAAAAGTTATTATTACTAGTACATAAAACATAGTTCGTTACTTACAGCTTTTAACAATTAATTTGGATTGAACAGAATAAGTAAATATTTACACTCAAAATAAATAACATATTAAAAGCTGCATCCACACAATAAACGCACACAGTGCAAAACCAGCACACAAATCTCTTATGTTAAAAAAAAAAATAAATAAAAACCTTTAATAAATATACTCTTTCTATACGTTCTAACTATTAAAAAAAAACTAAATATAGTTCGGATAAAAAACCAAAAAAACTTGCAGGATTTTTAATCAAATATCAAAATAATTTGACTGGAATCATAAAATAAATTTAAATAATAACAATAATAATAATAATAATTTTATGCATTAAAAGTAAATATTTGTAATAGGTTTTGTTGGGATTAACTCATATTATACAAAAATAAACCTTTTAATCAACAAAAGGCACAGAAAAATTGTAGAAAAAAAGGACAATGTAAAAAAATTTAAAAAAGTATTGAATACAATATGACAGGTGAAGTATGTATGCAAGAAACAAGAAAAGGGGCAAAAGTAAAAATCGCAATGAAAATTTTCCGACTTTGATGCATGTTTAATCGGCTCTCTTACCTTGCATTATGGCTACTGGCTGCCGCGCTGCCGGTGTAATTAAATCATTGTTTTTATTTGTGAAGTACAACATGGGCAATGAAAATAGAAAGATTGACATGATAAAGTGACACATGGTTAGTGAAAACACGATGAAATGTTAGATTTTCAATTAATTAAGCATGAAAATTATACACGAATCGAAAGGTATCAGAAAAAGAAACTATTCATTTTATTTACAGTGTCGAATTTTGACATTATTTTTGTTCACATTCATTATATTGAAATTCAGTTTTTGAATTAAGAACGTAAACTTATATATTCTCTTTCTGAACTTCTCATAATATTTGATAAATCAATATTTAGTGAAAATTAGATTCTTCCTAACCAATATAGACTTATAATTATGAAAATAAATCGATTAGTTATCGACTTCTAATAAAAAACGTTAGAGAAATTTAGAATTAATTTTGATTCCATTCGTAACATAATTTTATTTAATAGGAACAATTGTGAACCAAATGCAATATAGAGAGTAATTAAAATATTTATTAGAATTTTATTTAGTCGGTAACTAAGAATTGACTTTCTTGATGACTTATTAAACCTATACAGTCTGTACACTAAATATTATTAACAAATTAACCCATAAAAAATAGCACAATAAAAAATTCTACGTTAAAATGAACATGTATTTTATAAAAAAATAAGGGTGAATTTATTACTAATAAAAGGCAAGTTAATACTATAGAGATGTGCAATCTAATGTGCCGTTACCAAATGAAAAAAAAAGATTCAAGAATAAAGGTGAGGTTAAAGATGATCAAGCAAAGTGGCCTTAGCAAGACATGCATCGTTTAATTAAAGAATATATAAAAAAATGTGCAAGGATTTTCGTGTAGTGCTGCACATATTGAAATTTCTCGGTAGAACAGTAGCCACTAAGCTGAATATGCAAGTCTAATGTGTGCAAATCATTGATAAAAGAATTTATTATGATTATATTTCCCTTAAAAGTTATTATTATTCTTTTACGATCATGCGGCAAATTTTACTTTTAAGGAAGAAATATTTGAGCTTTTTACTTTTAAAATGAAAATTAAATTGGCATAAATGTTCTAAGTCCTAAAAATCTAAAGTAATTATTGCTTTGCATCTCGAATTTGAAAAATAAAAATTTAACTGATTGAGAACTTTTTAAATTATAAAACAAAACATGATTGATTTATTTTATCTATCCCTATATGTGCGAAATAAATTATGTGTACTGGTGTCCTATTAAAAATACTATCGCGAGGGCAATTTGTTTTATGTGCATGACTACTTGTTCGGGATCGAATGTAAATACAATATATTTCATTTTTTTAAATAAATAAATTTTTACATAAAATGAAATGTTAACTTACTTTGCAAAACCGATAAAGTCTTCATGATTAGTGTTCATGTATGCAAGCTCGCAGTCGACCAGAAGAATAAGTTGTTCTTTACACATTTGTTCTCGTTGCCGAATATGAGTAGTAATAATACGTTCTGTTTCTTCTCGTAAACTAGGATACCGAGACATCTTAAAAACGAATAAGAAAGTTATATTTATGATCTTACAATTTATTTCTGAATAACATAAATAAATATCCATATATATATATAACTTACCCGATCTGTACAAATACGCACAACATTGCTGAGTTCTTGTACGACTAGGTCCACACATTTAAGACTAGGCTCTTTGAGCCTATTAATTTGTTTCTTCACTATAGCCTCGAAAGCCATATCAGGAGTGAAGAGACCAACTCGAATACCTGTAATTCAAATATATGTTCCATGATATACCATTTATACACAATACTCGTAAGTTTTGATAAATTCAGATGATTAATATCCTCTGAATGAAAGAACTCCACTGACCATGAATATTTCTGATAGCAAAGGCAATTTCTCTGCGCAATTCCTTCTCATCGAATTCCATCTTGACAATTTCGAATGGGAATCGTTCGTGGAACAATCGGTTGATCTTGGCACCTCCGCTCAATTCCATAGTGTTTATCTGGGCTGAACCAGAACCTTCAATGGTCCTTTCGAAATCCGACTGCAGTTGTTGGATCATCCTTAAAAACAACTTACTTTTAACAGGGTGAAGAGAGTAACGTTTAGCCAGTGTTAATTGTATGGGCAGAGAGCCATGATATTAATCATTTGAAAAAAATTTACGTAGTTACTCTTCACTTATGGAAGATTCACAAAATTGGACAAAAGAATTCAACACATTCAAATATTTTTCGGTAGCAGCTTCTCCTTATTGTGTATACAGGTTGCGTGGTCAAGTTTGTTTTCACGAAAGCTTTGATTGTTAGATTAAAACAACACGTTTGTATAATAAATATTTATGTCAGAAAGTTTGGAAAATCATGGCTATTTAATACAGCAAACTATTTTATCATTATTTTTTACTTGTACATTTTTGCAATAAAATCATTTTTCAATAAAAAAAAGGTATATTATAGAAACATCGAAATTTGCATACTTAAACGACATATCCATTGCAATGTGTGTCTATAATAAGTGATATATCAACTATGTTTATATTTATCTAATACCAAGATACATGCATAGCTTTTTTTTGAAAGAAAATCATATAATAAAAGCAATTAATATCTTTCATGCAATATGAGCACACAACTGTGGTTAGAAGGCACCCCAAAATAAGGAAAAACAGAATACCTACAGAAACATTTGAATTGATCTGAAAAACAAAACAAAAAAATTTCTAAAATTTCAGGACCCTCCACCCATAAAGAAGTAATCTAAAAAAAGAAACAGAATCGAACTCTTAGTGCTGCAACAAATCACTCAAAGAAGGATCGAGTGATCTATTTTTCCGTCCTTGATCTTCAAATAGAGTATTAGGCATTATATAGAGTTAGGTAAAGATGTATCAACATATGTAATACACAGTAAATTGAAAACGCAAAGTGAAAATTAGGAACATATAACAGCAACATTCAAGCTCGTATATCGACTATTCTATCAACAGTTACGGAAGCGACTTACTGTAACATGGCTTTTGTCTTTATAGCGGGATCATCTGGCCTGAAATGTTTATATTGTTCCACATCTTTCTCAAGTGCAAGCTGTTGCTTTTGCAGTCTGTCGCGTAATGCAGGCAATGTATCTCTGATGTGATTTGTCAGCTGTTGATTAAGGACACGTTGCAGGTATGGGGTTCCCAACCTTTCTGCCAGATGCCGATATGAAGGATGGCTGGAATATCACATGACAAAATTTTAGTCTTGCAGAACGAGCTATTTCGTAGTAACTGAAAACGTAAAAAGAACAAATGAATTTACCTTAAGAAGAATTTTCGTTCAGCTGCCATAGCTGCTTTTATATCCTTGCGACCTTCAATGTCCTTTTGACTTCTGTTAACTACACCTATGTAACCTCTTCGCAGAGGTAATAGCTTATTCTCCAAGATGTCCCTAGCATCGGTACCATCGTCCATAAGATCCAGCTTAGTGATGACACCGATAGTACGCACACCTGAGAAACAAAACTTCAACAATGAAGTACCATACATTGTATACAACGATTAAATAAAACACGATCAACATTACCTTGAGGATCGACCTCCTTGGCAAGTTTGAGGGCATCGCTATTGGCTAAATCAGTATTTGCAGGTGTGACGGCTAAAATGAGACAATTATCGCGCTTGATAAACTGAAAGATCATTCCTTTGATTTGGGCCTCAATATCTGCTGGCTGATCGCCGATTGGCACCTTTGTCAATCCGGGCAAGTCGATGAGAGTCAAGTTGAGTACTGTAAAACAAAAATGACGCATTAATCTTAGGACTGCGACGATATTCCAGGAAAAGTAGTTTGATAAATTCGACGGCACGTCGTATGAGTAATTTTTGCGCGAACATCCGTTGCGCCTAATCAAATGATTTGTAACGTAATCATCATAGTAAAAAAAAATAACACAATTATCAATATCAGCATTTTTAAGAAATACACTCTAAAATTTTTTCAAGCGACTTCCACAGAATGTAATTTTAAAAATGAGACCATAGAAAATCTCACCATTGGGCGAGTAGACTCTCAAATTGATGGGTACGTTGGATATGCCTTTGTTGCTGCCAGTAATACGGTCCGTTTCCGACTCGATCTCCCGTCGTACTTCGTCGAAGTCCACAAACTTTTTTCCCTTGCAGTGAAGAAATTCGGCATACTCTGTAAAAAAGAAGTGACAACACAAAAACCATTAGAACAGAAGAAAAAAAAATCGCACGCGCGCATAAACAATAGCCTACTCCGACAGTAGCACACCACGTGACCGGAAGCTCAAATCAGAGCGAAAGTCGGATGCGCCATTTGCTTCCGCGTTTCTAAGCGCGCGCTCGCGCAACAATTTTTCGTCTCCTCTCTGGATGTATAAGCATTTATTGTTGCACGTATATGTATATGTCATTGCGAGTTTACACGACTCGATGGCAATGAACTCGATTTCCTACTTATCGTTTGTATACATATATATACGAAGGCGCGAGCGGTAGTATATATACAGGAAGCTCGATAACGCGAAACGGACGACGGACGGACGTTGCAGGCGGAGATGAGACGAGCGAGTGCGTTTTGGCTTTATCACTTTCACGCGCTGATGAGAGAGAGAGAATATGGATGCGCTTTTGAGAGAAACTCCGATGTGCGTTGATTTTGTTCTGTTGATTCAATCGGCAAATCCTTTTTTTGTTTTTGTTTCGATATATCCATTTACTTGTTAAAGATAGCGATTTTCCAACGAACTTGAAAAAAAAAAGTATCCAAACACGTTTACGGAAGAATAGTTTAAATAATTATCGAACGTCTATACACGTGTTACGCAATTCACGATTCTCGTCATAACATTTTTTTTTTATCATAAACTCAGGTATATATATAATACACCTGAAAAAAGTCCCTAAATTAAAAACGTTTCAAGTAACGAGCAGTTACCCTCGCAATTATTTACGCTCGTTTGACCTCGGTTTCCCCTAACGACATCACGGCGATTCTAAGCTATATATGCTGCTGCTCCTTCGGGCGAATCGGGATGAGAGAAGGAAAGTGAGCGCGAAGTAAGAAAAATGGGATCGTCGTAGCGGTCTTTTTTTTCGCGAAAGAAAGTTTTCACGGTGCCGTGAACTTTCTGCCATATTCTTTCTCTCTGTCCCACTGCGGACTATTATTTTCTCTCGATCATGTCTCGTTCGCTTCTTTTTTCGGTGGAAGTGGAGTAGCATATAGCACATCGGTCGAATCGATAAGCCGCCTGGCATATGTATAAATATGCAGCGCGTGTATACGTGGAAATGCGCGGAAAAAAGAAAGAATATACTCTGGCGGTTGTTCGTCGTGTAAATATTGCTTTTGGAAAATGCGATTTGTTTTTAATGTTAGCAGAGAAGGGAGGGGTTGATTGAAACTGCTTTGTGGACTTTTGAATTGTATAAATAGATTGCGTTTGAGACGAAAATTCAAGGAGAATAATACGAGAGTCTTGCGAGTTTCTTGATCTTGCTTTTTGATTCGATTTTAATAAATGAATTCGGATGAGTCTTTATCGATCGATAATAAATATAAAATTATAAGATAAATATTGAAAACGCAGATAACGCTTTTCTGAGGCTTTTTACTGTATTATATGATTTTACATAACGTGCCGTTATATTATTCTCGATCATTCATGAAATATATAACGATAAACATAAACAAATCGATATACAGGTAATTTAGAAGCCATAATGTTTGCTAATTGAAAAAGAATTTTCCATTTTATTTTCAAACATAAAAATGCCGTCTATATATTGAAGGGAAAAGTTTTGAATAGCTTTGTTAGGTAAGTATACAACTGTATTCAAGTATTGATTAGCTACGCGCTTCAGGTATACAGAAATAAATGAAATTCTTGATTATAGATGATACGTTTCTCTTCGGGTGAAGTTGCGAAGAGCGACGCGATATTATAATACATAAAAAATATTGAATACAAGATTTCTTTAAAATGCAAACTAAATAGACGACAGCGTGATTCCGAGTGATTTGAATATATAGTTTGCAGCCTTAACGCATCTTGTTAACCAACTTTGCTAGTGATTATCAGAAAATCAATAGCAGATGCTCGATTGAAAGACTGCGTAGTAGAACTTGAACGTTAATAAAAATTGAAAAGATGTATATAACCAGAAGTTTTTCAACTGAATGCCTATTTCCGATGACGGTGATTTTTTTCTCTTCAAAACGGCCATAAACGCTATACCGCCTCCACACTTTGCTCAGCAGAGCTTAACCAAGCAGTAAATTAAGTTCTTAATCCTTAAAAGTGCATGTCTACACAAAACTGCATAGAAGCCTCTAACTTTTTCCAATATACTCTTATATTATTGATTTTGCAAAAAGAAAGCGTTTCATGAAATCTTCATAACAAGAGAATATTAATTTCATCGCATTTGTTTTGTTTAATTATTAAGCGAATATAAGAACCATCGAAATCTCCGTATACCCCAAACGCGCCTCGTGAAAAAAAAATAATAATAATCTGACCACGCCATCATCACGTACGCGACAGCCACACGTCTCGACTGCTCATCAAGCGCGTAATACTCGCACGCGCGCATCATCCGCATTAATAAAAAGCTCGCACAGCATCTCTCTCTCCCTCCACACTATACGCTCTAATGGAATCAATAACCGACGGAAAATACATCAATCGCCATCAGGTCAACGGGTTAACTTCTTCTTCTTCTGTGTAAACAGACACACACCTGCGCGCTATACTTGTCGGGTTTCCGCATCGCAAGGAGATGGCGCAAGGAAAAGGTCTGTATACTTATATATAAGAGAGAGACGCCGCCGTCGCGCTGCTGTAGCGTATTATTGACCCGCGCAGAAGGGAGAAAGAGAGAGAGAGAGAGAGAGTCGAATGCGATTAAGCTCGGGATTCAAGTTCGCGGCGGCGCCGCTTGTGTGTCTCCCGACGAAAGTCGGGATTGTGATCGGCGAGGATCGATCGACGCTTTGATTCGATTATAAGGCTGCTGCTGTCTTTTTCGTAGCGAAGGTTTACGAGCTCGTTGGAACAGAGAGAGATATGGGAGGTATTAGCTCGGAGTAAACGAGTTATGACTTTATTGAGAAATTACCGAGTGGAATTGGCCTCGTGGGAGTGATTGCTTTTGATTTCTTATCCCTCGTGTTGCGGTTTTGGTTTTAAAAGCTCTATCTTATATTAATAGACGCAAAATTAACTCTTCGCTTAACAAATTACCAAAAATCGATTTTCCCGTTACACAGTTCTCTCGAGTCTTCGACGAAACTTCACCCACGATATATACGTCGCATTTATTAATTCAAATTGTATATACACTCTGTTAAGGGCCAACTAGGTCAGTGCGTACACAATATAAACTGTTTGACACACAGAGACATTCGAAAAAAAAAAACGCTTTTTGTAATCTGATGTCTCGTTGAAAGAAAAAAAAGAAGCTAGAGAATCGCGTATACGCAGCGACAAACGCTGATTCACTCATTATTGTATGTCCCGCAGGACGACATGCACTTAAACTCCCTTTTTCACGCAAGGTCTATCTCAATTGCCGCTAATACATAGACGCGTGTGTGCGTGTCTGGTCGACCCCAGCTGAGCGAAAAAGAAAAAAAAGCTGCACGACACAAGGCAAATAAATAAATATAACGTGTCCATTGAGACGAAACCACGCAAAGGAGTCGAGATATTTTCAGGGGGCGACTCTCACCTGCGGGCGGCCGATCCGTATTGATTTCTCTCGCGCACGGAGAGCTTGCGACTGGACTTTTATCCGTCCGAGCTTTATTTTTTGATATTTTGAAGAGAAATAATTTTTTGTTTATTTTCGTATAGAGTAGTTTATCTTTTTGATGATGGGATGGTCGGAAAACCGCATAGTTTTCACACGCGATGAAAGCGCGCGAAGCTTCGTTTCTAGGTCATACGTCAAGCTCTATGGAATGACGTTCACGCCTGGCTGTGGGTGTTTCATACGAAGGGATATGTATGATTTTGATCGAGATGTGTTTAAAGTTTTGTGGGAAATTTTCAGTTTTAACAGCATTTTGCAAATAACTTGCTATTGCGCACGTTTGCTTTATAAATATTCACGGATAACGCTTTTTTGTTGTTATCAACGTCGGAAGCGCTATTTTCTGCTGCGACCCACGCGTTTTTTTCAATAACGAAGAGCTGTATTTTTAATCGTTATAGTACATTTTTAAACGAAAGGTATCGATGACGAACACAGTTTTACGGCTATTAATTAAAGCTGAAGTTCTTATCGATCGACTTGTTAAAGCGAAACAATACATTTTATTTAAAAAAAAGTTAATAATACGCTCTTCGCTAAGATTCAAACTCGATATACTGCAGTAGGGAGAAATTCATCGTAAATGAGTTACAGACTTTATCGAGCAAGAAATTCATTATTAACCGGTTTCACACAGCAAAAAAGTCAACCGAGAATACGTAAAAAGATCCGTTACGATAACTCTATACGCCTGTAAATAATATCGTGTAAAATAATCAACGACCAAAATAATTTTAATTACCTCCAGTTCGTTAAACCTTCAGCGATTCAGGTTAATTTCATTAAATACAATCTACGCTTTTAGCTCCTAAAACGCAAATCCAGCGTTAACATTCACGAGTTATTAAAATATCCACCACCCAGTATTTAATACGCCTACAATCAATACTTTCAACGCTTTGTCAAACGTCGAAAAGGCAATCCCACGCATGACATCAAATTAATTAACTTTTCGTCAACAATACACATAAACATCAACACAAGTCGAAAAGCGTACAGCAGCGGTATCAGGATAATGCACTATAACAGCAGCAGTAAAATCGAACCCCGCCTATATATCGTTTATCGAACCGTTCCGTGCCTCCCGGACGTAAGTCAAAAAACTTCTTGGCGCCGCCGCACGAAGACGACCTCATAATACACATCGCACAATACAGTTCTCGTGTGATGATGATGATGATAATTACCGCTCATGCTGTTGATCAGCTGCAGGATGAGCGGCCGCCTTGTCACGATGCCCGAACCTCTGGGCAAGAAGTCCCTGAAATTAGAAAAGAATACGATATTAATTCTCAGTTCAATGCTATACTGGATGTACATAGTTAAGGAGCAGTTTATTTTGCACCGTAAGATGACGCATTTTTTCACAAGCGCCAGCCCCGGCAATTTGTGTCGTGAACGTTAACGCATCGCGAGCCGCTGACGTCAGTGTCTTCGAAAGAAAAAAAAAAAAGATTCTTATAATACAGACTCGTGTATATGTAGGTGAGAGCTGTTTGATAAACTCGGTAAGTTTGTTGCTTCCGGCGTGCGAATTTTCGAAAAATCGAGAGCGCGATGTAGCATATATGTTTTTACGACCTATGCATTCTTCGGTAAGTGGAAACTTTGAATACGAGTGTATGTGTGTGTGGAACAGGAGATGTTTGAAGATGATAGTGGAAACAATGCCGAGAAACTCGTGTGTATACGTATAGGTACACGCGGTTTTAGGGATCACATGGAATTAGCGCGGAATGAAGCAAATTTATTAGTCGATGCTGATTTCGATTGTTTAGGGGCTAATTGTTGTTTTTGCGGAGAAAAATCAAGCGACAATTGCGGCTATGATTGCAGACGTCCTGAGAAAATAAGTCGAGAGAATACGAGGCTTAGCTCATCACTTGATTCGAAGCGTGATTTAAGGATTGGTAATTTGCCGCAGAAATGATTATTTTTACGTTTGTGATTTTTCTTTGCTAGTTGATCGCTATCGAGTTTTCGAAATTGATGGTTTTTTTTTCATGACGTTATAAAAGTTTCGCCTGGATTCTGCGGAACCGGAGATACGATTTCAAGCTTATTGATGAATGTGCCAGTGTGAGAGAAAGTGTTTTTCATTAAAAAATTCAAGGTTCTAGAGGGAAGAGACGATTCGTTTATAAAAGTTCCTTCTTTCTAATTATAAAACTCAAATTACCAGATGTATATTTTCCACCTCATCTCAAGTTTTAATACTGTTATAAACTTATATGCAATCAACAAGTTTGTATGTAAAACATAAAAGCACACTCCGTTCATGATATGATATTATTGATCATGAAAACAATGGAATTGTTCATTGATATTTTTGTAGACTGCAATAAATACAATGGAAGGCAGTAACAATGAGTGTTGAAAATTGGAAGCCATACGCAGCTGAATTAATCCTGCCAGAGAATCTATAAACAATGTCACTGCTGGTTATAGGTTAACTACTGGAATTCAGGTCCGCTGTGAAAAACATGAAACCATCATCAAGCCTCCATGAAATAATCAGATCATGCTGTTCGTAAAAAGGATGCTTCAGTCGAATGACACCTCATTAACTTTCAACTGATCTCCGTGATAAGATATTGCGATCAATTGCTGGCATTCAGTGTGCTGAACATTTGCATCTTTATTCTTCTTTCTTTGTGAAAGGAGGTTGAACTAAACCTTTGTTCTTCGTTATGATTATCTGCATTAAGAGTTTTAATGTGAAACACAGGATAGGCTAAAGATTTTATGTGAAAAGAAAACTTGAAAAAAATAAGTCTTGCTGGCAACAATGTGCTCCAGTAATATTAGTCACTTGTGAGAACTTGAAACAAAGCTGAGAACATCTTTGTATTTATGTAAGTATAAATAAAAAAAAATTATAAATATATATTAACAAAAATTAACTAAATTGGCATACGTTGAATAGAAGAACCAGAAGCTTTCGAAAAAAACAACCTCTGATATTAGGCTAATACATGTTTACAAAGTATGCTATTAACTTCAGTCATGGGGAATTCCCCCTTGTGAGGGTAGAATCTGATATGAGGAGAGGGAATTACTCTTGCCAGAGTAGAAGAGCAGAATCTCCCTCATCTTTAGTAAACATTATGTAATATTATTTATGGATTTGATGAATGACTGGCTTATTTTTTCACTACACATATTTTGAACATTTTAATATGAATGAAAGTTTTTATCAATATCATCGAAAAGTAATTTGTAATTGCGTGTAAAAGAAAAATTTCGTACTGCTCTTTTTCAAGCCTGAAGTAGTAATCAATAATGTCCTATCTCAATTGCAGATTACAGGAATGTCAGAAGTGAGTATTGAAGCTGATATGGTTTACTGGTTGCAAAAATAAATTCCAATTGTAACCGCTGCGATGGCTTTAATAACCAGGAAGTAATAAATTGAACTTGAAATATAGCTTTTTATATGACTGTAATATTGATGACCTTGCTCCACTATTGAAGTAATTATAAATTAAATTCAGTAATAGTTGTGCGAGAGCTGAGCTAGAATCACAGAATGAAACTTGTGAAAAAGGCAGAGCAGTTGATTGTATACTGTTTCAGCATTACATGAATCAGCGGTGATTCATGCATTTTTCAACTGTTAACAGTTGCAGACACTTGCAAAACTTCAAAACAATTATCCATCAAACCAACAACATAAAAAAATTCTGAAATATCATCTCGCATGGAGCGCATGTATCATGTCAAAGTGGAAATTCTCCCACTAGGTTAATCAAATAAACAATGATAACCGCTACTAATTATACAATTAATAGCCCAAAGTATATGCAATCTCAATGGCTCGCAGCAATAAGCTTCATGGCACTGCTATCAATCAAACTCCAAGGTTTCATGACTAAATTTAAACAAAAAGAAAAATCAAACTCTCTCTCTCGACACAAGTATTGATTACGTTAGCCCAATTTCAGCTCAGCTCTTTCCCAACAGAGCAGAGCTTCAGACACACAATTCCCTCCAAAAATTCCCTGCCTCCCTCATTATCACAAAGCCAGAGAGAGCCACAGCCCCGCATCTGCCTATACAAAAACGCCCTCCCTCTCCCTCTTTATCGCGAGCCAGAATCTGCTCCGCAAGAAGAAGACGACGACGACGATGATGAGAAATCTCTATATCTCTGGCCACAAACCGCCCCCCTCGAGGATGTGTTACAGTCGCATATCACACTTACTTTCCGACAAAGTTCTCGAGGACAGAGGACTTGCCAGCGCTCTGCCCTCCGACGACGGCGATCTGTGGCAGATCCAGCTGCATCGTGACCCCGAGCTGCGTGAACGCATCCTGGAGCTTGTTCACGATCGGGATCAGCTGCTCCATTCCCGTGTTCCCCGCCATCTTCTTCGAGCACTATTACGGATCCGAGGATGAGAATATCAGCTAATATACTCTCGAGCCTAAGCTCGAGCGTCAGAGCGGCCGCACCAGGAACACGTCGACGCTCCTGCGTCTATCTTATGCGCGCTCTGCTACTGCTGCTGCTACTGCTGCGTGGGTACGTCCACACACTCACAAGTGTACGTATATACTGTGAATGTGCAGAGAAGAGAGAGAGAGATAGAGCCAGTTGAAGGAGGGGGCAAAATGGCCGTTTTTTCGCAGGCGCGCGCGCGCACCAGCTCTAGTAGAGGACGTTGCCGGTGATAATGGGTCTCTCCCTCAGCACATCATCCTCGCACAGCACGACGACGACGAGGCACACTGCACCCGAGAGAGAGAAAACCTGCCTGCGCCACTCCTCTCTCAGCGGCCGCCGCAACCGATTTTTTTCTGTATATAACTCTTTCGCACACACACACACACACACACTAGGTCTCTATGTAAGTATAGGCTATAGCGACTCGGCCGCGAGCACTTGCCGTACTGCCAGAGCCGCCGACACTGCTGCCGCCAGTGCCGCCGCCTCCTTCTCCTCTCTTTTTCTATTATGTGTGTGTGTAGAAGAGAGAGAGAGAGATGGACGTCGCTACTGCGCGACGCCTCCAAAACGCCGCGGATCGGAGCTGAGAGGAGAGGACGGTGTTTTCGCACACTCGCTCTCTTGCTCTGGACTCGACTCTCTTCTCTCCCTTTTTTTTCGCGAAGAGACAGAGATGCCCGTGCTGATCTCGTCGAAAGAATTTCTTTCTCACTCTACTACTGATGATGGTCTATCCGCGCCTGCGTAACTCCGGCTCCGTATTGGTGTCCGATAGGGTGTGTAATGTGTATATACACAGGTTGGTCGATATGTTGTGTATACGATAGCGTTGGATATATATTGTGTATATGTAGGTTAGACTCTGCATATATACACGTACATAGGTATGCGCGAATACTTTATACAGCATTTTAAGCGGCTATCCTGTATGATGAGTAATCTCCCCTTCTCCATAATACCCATCGCGCGCAAGACAACCTTACGGTAAATATCTCGTAAGGCGCCTTAATGAAAGCGTCTTTTCTAACCTCAATCTTTTCGTTTTGGAGTTCAGCAAAAAAAAAGTTGCTGTATAATAATAAACAAAACTTTTTAAAGAGTTTGAACTTGAGAGACAGAGAGGGATGTTAGCCCCCGGTGATCATATATATATATGTGTGTGGGTGAGGTTAGGTATTCTATCTTTCTCTCTCTCGCAAGAGCTGCGCGATCGATAAGCAAAGCGTGCGCACTAGCTGCAGCAGCGGACGGACACAACACACTACGTTTGCCGCGCCGTGACCCAGTTTTCGGGGCTGTGTTATATACATATAGGTATCTCTATACAATACACACACACACACACACACCGCGAGCCTTCGACAAAACGGACAGGTCGAACAGAACGCAAGCGCAGACGTTTTTCTTCTCCGAGCAGACTGTGCCCTTATACTGCATGTATGTGTATTGTGTATACTTTTACGACTTGGAAGGGATGTATATATGTGTGAGGGGATGAGGACATTATATTTATCGTCGTGACGAAGGGATTTTGGAATTTTGAGGGATGATGCTGTTTATGTATTTTATACTGTGAGGTTTCTTATTATTGATTTTCAGTATTAGGGAGATCCAGGGAAGGAACTCGCAAGTGCGCAAAACTCTCGTGTCGATGCGATCATGATGGGATGGGAGTCTGGGTTGGAGATGAGAAGCACTAGGTCAGCGGAAATTATTTTGATAATGTATTTGGAATCGAATATACGTTGTTTGATGTAGATATACTGTGTATAGATGTGTTATTGAAATTAATAATGCGACAATAATGAGAAGTTTATCTGATGACAGAGAGATATCATCGCCCTGCAGATTGGCGTTATATTGCAAAAGATTAGATAAAATGTGATTTGGGAAAAAATTGACCTTTTTTGGAATTGTTTGACGTTGCTTAGCACTTATACAGTATCTTAAGTGATATATTATTTTAAACTCAATTTTTAAGTTTTGACCTTTATATTTTCGTATCTTTTTAAGTGTCTCGATCTGTATAAGTATAAACGAGTTCAAATTGATTGAAAATTTGTTATCTTGAAAAAATAGGAATACCTACATAATATATAATTATTAGCATAAAAGTATAATATATATGAAACATCATTTAAAACATATTAAACTATTCAGGTCAAAGTATATAGAACACACGGTACAGCATGTCATTTTATTGCAAAGATAATAAAACACACATGACAAAGTCTACAAGCCCAAAACTCATTTCACTTTTATATACATACATATACTTGAAGTATAAAAAGAATCGAAGTAAACTTTATTACACGCGTAAGAGATAATAACACTCGAAGTGTTATATATATTCCAGGAAAAACGCAATAAAATAAAAGTACAGCAACATTGCCGATTCCGCAATATAACTAGAAAAACCAAGAAACTATATACAATACATATCCAGCTGTACAAACTGCGTCATTAACAACTCGCCGCACAACTTTATTTTTACATTCATATCCAGTAGTCTACGCCATATTATTGCAGTTTACCTATAAATATCCCAAGCCACACAACTCGGAACAATAATCGCCTACACTACTACTCTTCAACGCATCAGAGAAAATTATATCTCCTAGTCTTCAATAATTTACACGCGTCCATCCATCAAGAAATGAACGAGTCTACCACAGCACGTGCCACCGTCATATACATATATACACACGCCCACGTTTGAACGAAATTAAAGGAGCACACAATAGTATGCCGAATCCGAAAATCCATAAGGAGGACGTAGAGTACACGCGACATCAATTTCCCTCTTCTTTATATGTCCGAGCTTATAGCGCACACACATAAGCAGAGAGAGGATATTGACCGCTCGTGTTTGTCTCGTTTTATAAACGTCTTGGCGCCGCGTCATCGATCTTTCTCTTTCTCGCTATATACTTCCCGTTCCGGAAACTTTTTTTTCCCCCGCAACTTTATAATTGGATCGGCACGTTTTTGATTAATTATTCTGAAGAATAATATACGGAGAGCTTTTATTTCAGATCGAACGTGTTTGTTCTTCTTTGAAGATAGTTCAAGAGTATAGAAGAAACTACTTCAACGCACGACTGCGCGGCTTTTATAGAATGTATTATATATTGGAGGGTGCGGAGAGTGGATGGGGCGAAGAAACGAGGGGAGAGTTGGCTGATGTGTGCCTAGTCTTGCGTGGCACTATTACTGCACAGTAGGGGTGAAGTTATTGGGGAAAGTTTCGCAAGTTTTCGACGTAATTTGACTGTGAGGAAGAGTATTGACGCGTCGTTCTTTAAAATTATTGATCGGATGTGATGTGAGAGAGGACCGGGCGATTCTTTTTCAGATTTTTTGGGTTGTCATGCTGCGTGATTTTTTTTTGAGAGAACGTGCGAGGACTGTAATTGTTGATTTCAGTTGGAGGTTATTTTTAGTATTGTAATTGTATGTATGTGTTTATAAAGGTTCTTTTATTGCTTATCATAACTTTATGTTATATAATGTTTATATTATAATGAACATTGAAGTTTGGTGGATAAGAATATAGGTAAAGTGTAAATAACTTAATCGATATAATTTTTAATGAAACTCAAATTTGTTGCCTAATATGAAATTATGAAATTATCTGCGAAAAATTGCATTTCTATCTATCTTATCGAAACTCCTTATATTGAATCGGCGGTCTCCCTGCGCAGTAGATGCAGCTTCTATTCGCGCATGTGCAAACAGCAAATACTTCCATAGCTATATAGAATTGATTTTCTGGAAAAAATCGTCTGCGATATTATAAATCCGATAAATCTGTTATTGCTATTGCTTATTTTCTAAAAAAATTTATTGCTTTTACTAAAAATTAAACATAATTCTATATGATCGGCTTTAATTAATAACTCTTTACTCCAACGGTCTCTATCATACGCAACAATCAACAATTTCAAAAAGTATTAATTTTGTATCACAAATATTTATTTCTCACTTGTATAACAAAATTACAAAAATATATTATTCCTTAAAGCTATAAACTCTTCATAAAAAAGGTTAGTTTAAGATAACAACGTCTCAAGTTTACACTTTAACAACGGCTTTTCCGACATTCTCGCCTTTCAGCATGCCATTAAAAGCCTGGAACATGTTTTCGAAACCCTCGGTTACGGTTTCTTTGTACTTGAGTTTTCCCTCTCTAATCCAGTGCATATTTTTCTCGATACCTTCAAACCATCGATCAGACCACCTACTGACAATGAATCCTTCAATCTTTAATTGATTGAATACCAAAGCAGGCTGAAGTATCCTCGTTTTGGGTAACGAATCACTGTTGTAAGAGGAGATGCTACCGCAAATTGAAGCCCTGCCAAATTCTCGCATTTGATAGATTACTGTAGTGGAGATGTCGCCGCCCACCTGATACGTTTAATGAGAAATAGAGATGACAATTTAATGAATCATACAAAATTTATCCTTTATTATTGTCGTAAAAACAGGTCTTACGTTATCGAAGTAACAGTCCACACCATTAGGCGCAGCTTCCTTCAAAGCGGCAGCGATATTTTCCGTTTTGTAGTTTATCGCTCGATCGAAGCCTAACTCGTTGACGAGCCATTTGCACTTGCTGTCGGAGCCTGCGATGCCGATGGCTTTGAGGCCGTGAATTTTGGCAATTTGTCCAACGTGCGAACCGACCGCACCAGCGGCGCCGCTGATAACCACCGTTTCACCGGCTTTTGGCGTACATATTTCCAAGAATCCAAAGTATGCTGTGTTGCTTAATTTATAAGTAGAAAAACAGAACTTTATTTATATTGATAAGTATTTTTTAGTTTACTATACTATCTTTAATAACGTTATTTTCGAACAATTTAAAAGAAAATACATTTTAATTTACTAATATTTGGAATAACGAGTATAACATTTTTTAAATTGCAAATAAACATGCAAAAAGACCCGAAGGCAAAAAATAGGATGATCCATTAATTTACCCAGGCATTCCTAAAACTCCCAAGGCAAGAGAGGGAGATAGATCGCCGAAGTCGGGTATGATGTAAGGCTTGTCCTTCATTATTTGGTCCGCCGACGCGGGCTTCTCTGGATTCAAAACGGTATGGGATCTCCATCCCATGTATCCCACTATCCTCTTGCCGACTGGATATTTCGGGTTCTTCGACTCGATGATTTTTGCTACCTGCGAGCCTATCATCGTTCTGCCGACGGGCAAACGGACAGTATAGGCTCGCATGTATGGGTCGACCGAGAGGTATTCGGCTTCGGCCAGAATCTCTTTAAAAGGAAATGATAATTCGAGATGAATTTTTTGTGGGGGTCTATATTTATATGTAATATAGGTGATGGTTATATCAGATGTGGATATTGCTTTTTTTGTTTGAGGTCGTGTATAAAAAGTTATTATATTTATTTTTCAAAAGAGAGTATATATTATAGTGAAGGTACCGATTTTGGTATATTAATAATAATTATTGTTGAATAGTTGTTTATTAAGTAAGATTGATGATTTTATATAAACAGTTTACCAGCTATTAAGAAAAGTAAAAAATTGAGAGATAAAAAAAGATAAATGAATAAAAATACATTTTATCGAAAATATTGACGCATTTGTGTTATATTTACAACATCTAATAATAGTCAAAGTCCTTCGTATATGTATATGTAAACAATAATAAGCATAAGTAATACTGACCTCCATCTTTAATAGCCGGCAGTTCTTCCTCGACAAGTTTCAGGTCCGTTGGTTTTGGTTCTCCGCTAAAGTGTTTCGAAAACACATATTTCTTAGCCACAGTAGTTACCGTTCGCGAGTTCTGATATCTCAGCTGATTGATAACTGCTTGTTGCTGAGGCAGCATTACAAGTGATTTTTTCATAATACCTGCCATAGTACCTGTTAACAAAAATGAAGGAAAATTTGTGATTGATAACGAAAGACATATACTCAATATTCATAAATAATATTTAATACAGTAAAAAAGCAAAAATAAACTATGATCTGAGAGAGAGAAAATAAACCCGAGTTCCTCCTACCGGTGAGTGTAACAACAGATGAGATGGTTCTCAGATGATCAAACTAACAGTGAAAATGGTATCTCAGTATACGTTAGAATGTTGGCCTGAGAGTACTCGCGGTATATAGGAGACGTTTTGCGCTCGGCCACCAGATCGCGTAGCAATTTCTATATAGCGTGTAGAGACTCTCCAGTTATATAGCGAATAATAATCTATATCGGTTATACATATGTACGAAACATTACGAGCCCGAGAGCCATCAGCTGATAATATTTGCAAAGAGGGGATATTGATGTTTGTATAATAATATCGGGTGTAGGTATATGAGTGACGCGTTCAATTTTGAATGATACATAGGCATAGACAGTTATAGGGTTGGGCACAAAATATAATATACTATTTCGCATTTTACGCACACTGTATTGAAAAACTCTTTATCGTCCTTATTTGGTTGTTCATATATGTGGAATCTATTCTTATACAATTTGGTTGATTAAAAAATTTGAAAAATGAAAAAGCAATTCCTGTTTGGTACAAAACAAAAAGACATTCGTATTTCTTTCATCCCCTAGACCATAGTTCTCAATTTTTAAACTCGCGCTTCTCGATAAAAAAAACAAACAGTTTCGTCACAATACTGATGCGCCTTTGACACGATCATAATAACCGTCACTGCACATATCTTAGACTGCGTTTTCATGAAGTTTAGTTTAGTGTTTCATCAAAGTTTTGTTGTTATACTTGTTAAATGTAAATAAGTAACATCCAACATTATGCATACATAATCTTAAAGTATGTTGGAATGCATATTTTTCATAAATTATTGAGTTTATTGAGTTACAATTCAAAATTGGCGCCATTATTTAACACTACTCGCTGCATCATGCAGCGAGAACTTGGAATAAATTATTCGCGAAATGCTGTACAACACCTATTTTATTAAATTGTATAAGTTTTAACAGTCATTATGACCGTTTACTATTAGTAAGATTAAAATTAATTATTAAATTTATTAATTAATTAATTCAATATTAAAAGGCGATGTCGGTGCTATATTTGTAAATTTAGTATTAAACATTCGCTGTTCCTTGAATATTTTTAACTTTTAGCGAATAGCGAATAACTCGCTGCATGAATTCGCAGCCTAATTATGCCCTTTCGTTTTCTACCACCTAATACACACTATATTACCAGAATATGTTACCATATAGTATGTATGTATGTACATTCCTTATTGTATACACAAAATTCGCAATATCTATAATAAATAAATATATACTATAGTTCTCCCTCTACACCATCAGCCTCAACACACAGTAGATCCACCTGCATATTGTATAATAGGTACCATACTTACTAGATTAAATATACTGTACGCAGCCACGGCTCCACGGATGTCCCAGACTCCTCTCAGTCTCAGCTCTCTCCAGTTATACCCTCGGAGTAGCGGATCGCGTAACCCCAAAGATTCCCCGTGTCGTATCCTCCGAGCTCCGAGATATCAAATCGGAGCAAACCTCTATAGAAACGCGCATCAGTGAACGACGATGACCGCGCCGAGGACATTGTCACCGTGAACAAAAAAACAACCAACACACCTCGTAATTTCCGTGTGTGCCTCTCGTGACTCCGAAAAAAGTGCAGAGAGAGCGAGAGAAAAAGCTGCAATATCGAGAATCGCTCGCAATATATATATATGTATATACAAGTAGATATATATACTTATAGTTCGCGTGAATGGCGATAACGCGACGACGACGACGACCGGCGGCTACTCGTCGAGGCAAGTGCCACTGTTGTACACGTCCCCGCAGTTGAGCGGCGGTACGCGCAGCACACGACGAGCTGCTGGCTGGTATATATTAGTAGTAACTCTAGTAGCTTTAGTATAAAACACATCATATAGCAGTGTGTACCAGGTTCTTATCGGGTATTAGAGAGTGAGAGAGAGGAGGTGCGCTTAAAAACGACATCATTGTCAGCATCATCATCATCACCGTCGTCCAAAATGTCAGACGTCGACAAGTGGATCGAGATCGCCAAGGATTGCAAATACCTACCGGAAAACGATCTGAAGGTGAGAAATGCGAGACCCTTTTTGCAACTCTTCTTATCTCTGTCGACCAGTAGGTTATTAACCAGTGTATATACGTCTTTTTTTTGTGTATTCTTGGACGACAGAAACTCTGCAACCTGGTCTGCGACATCCTACTCGAGGAGTCGAATATCCAGCCTGTCTCGACCCCGGTGACCGTCTGCGGTGATATCCACGGTCAGGTAAAGGATGCAAGGGATTCTAACCTCAAAAATTACTATACATCAGCTGCAGCAGTTTTTCATTACGTTGCGGAGGCCGTTGCGCTCGTCGCACGTTTCGTTTAGTCATTGCGAAACGCGTGCTTTGTTATGCCATTTCGATGACTGCAGAATCGCGATGCAATCCGCTCTATTTTTGCCCCTCGCGAACGGCTTCCTTGTGTGCTATTAAAAACTGCTGCTATGCTGCTTGTAGTCCGTCTAGCCGGACTGTGTAGATGAATCTATGCTAACTGCTGCTAAACTGTTTGGATTCAGTTGACCCTTTTATCGAATATTTCCTAATTGCTTTCTTGTCATTTATGTCACGATGCCATCGTTCTTATTTTAGCCTTGCTTTTTTTATATACGCAGCTTTTAAAACTTGCGTACTTTTCATAATTTGAATATTTTGTGAAATTTGGAATCAAACAAACTGTGTCCGATTCACTAGCCAATCACATAGGCTATTGGAATAAAAATATCTACAAATGTGGTCTTTACATATGGTTTAATCATAGA
The DNA here is from genome assembly GCA_900474305.1 of Cecidostiba fungosa. Classification (NCBI taxonomy): domain Eukaryota; kingdom Metazoa; phylum Arthropoda; class Insecta; order Hymenoptera; family Pteromalidae; genus Cecidostiba; species Cecidostiba fungosa. The sequence continues at coordinate 49,975 of UCOJ01000368.1, forward strand.
ACTGAATTAATTAATTGTTATTTTTTCATTACTGTAGTTCTACGATTTAGAAGAGCTTTTTCGTAATGGAGGACCTGTGCCTGAAACAAATTACATATTTATGGGAGATTTTGTTGACCGAGGTTATTATAGCTTAGAAACACTTACCCGTCTATTAACTTTAAAAGCCAAATGGTCAGACAGGATAACATTGCTTCGTGGCAACCACGAATCAAGACAAATCACACATGTATATGGTTTCTATGGTATGCAAGAAGAGCACATGAATACATACATAGGTTTTTTGCAACTATTTCTAAAACAGTTTGTAATTTTATTTCTAGATGAGTGTTTAAACAAATATGGAAATGCAAATGCATGGAAATATTGCTGCAGGGTATTTGATCTGCTCACAATTGCTGCCGTATGTATTAGCATTACAGTTTTCAACTTCTACCAATCCAAATGCAAATTCATGTAAAATGTATCATTTTACAGTTAATCGACGAACAAGTCCTCTGCGTACATGGCGGTTTATCACCAGCTATTAGGACCTTAGATCAAATTAGAACAATTGATAGGAAACAAGAAATTCCACACAAAGGTAAATAATAATGTCAATGTTTGTTGCTTGAATAGTTTCATTTCAAGCTCAAATCGAGAACTAATACATTTTGTACATTTTAGGAGCATTCTGTGATTTGGTTTGGTCGGATCCAGAAGATGTAAAGACGTGGGCAGTTAGTCCTCGGGGAGCTGGCTGGCTTTTTGGAGCAAGCATTACACACTTGTTCATGGAAATAAACGACCTCAAACTTATTTGTAGAGCTCATCAACTCGTAAATGAAGGTAAGATTTCGCATTCAATTTATGCTAATATTGATAAATCGTTTACACTATTGTGACATATAAGCTATTGAAAGTTTTATTGAATTTAGTATGAACAAGCAGGTGTGCAACTTACGTCATTCGTTTGCTTCTTACATTCATTTTTTTATCGTTTTTTCTTTTGTTAAATAGTGAATAGTGACAAATTCAGCTTCTATTCCTTATCTATATTTTGAAATAAAAAACAAAAACTTCTTCACCAGGCTATAGGTACATGTTTGATGACAAATTGGTAACTGTGTGGTCGGCTCCCAACTATTGTTACCGCTGCGGCAATGTGGCCAGCATTTTGCGATTCACGACGGCCGACGAAAAGAACGCAGTGCTATTTGACGCGGTGCCAAATTCTGAGCGGGTGATCCCTCCCTCGATCACCACTCCGTACTTCTTGTGATTTATCTCTATGCTCCGGAGAGGCGAAGAAAGACGGCAGGCCTCTGGATCATCGTCCATCAGGCTGCGCGGGATGTAAATGGAGTTGCTCTTGCACGTCCCGCAATTTTAATTTCCCCCCCGTCTGATTATTGTTTTCCTTTTTGAATTGAAAAACAAGGATGTCGGAAGCGGCGGTATCCTATAAGACGGGAGAAAAGACATATTACCCTCTTGAACACATCGATGTTTTGTAGTTTTTTGAGAGAGCTTTACGAAGTTTTTATAAGAATAAAGGAATGAGAATAAGAAGGAATGAGAACCCGTGGCTGTAGGTACATATTCAGCCCTTGTATTTCTTCAGTGCGGAAAATGAAGAAAAGCTCTGCGGTCTAGATGCTTTTGTTGTTCTTTACTATGTACATTCTGCGGAGCATTCGCACGTCGGAGAGATAAATTAAATGAAGCGTGTTCTCTTCTTTCGTCAAGCTTTAAGAGCTTTTATCGAGATTTAAGGGGATGCAAAATTCAACGACGGACGTCGTCCAGTCGAGGAGATTAATAAAGAATTTTATTCAAACATTCCGAGAAGGAGGCTCTGGGTTATGATGAATGCTTCTTTGCTATGTCGATTATCAATGGTGTGGAATTCAGGTTTAGCACTAAATGAGCATACAAATAGTATCGATAAGGTCTTCCTGAAAATGAGAACGTGAAAGGTCCATTTCGTTTTTGTACAATGCGCAGAGATATGAACCCATATGAAAATGATTATTAAAATATTATTAAAAGAATGTCAAACTATTGGCTTACCAATGACTTTTTGTTTTTACTCAAGATATTAAATGAAATAGGCTATTGGAATAAAAATATCTACAAATGTGTTCTTTATTCAGAAGTTTATATTGTTATTAGTTGTATCGGTATGTAAAACAAAGTGAATGACTGCTGGTACGATAAAATATATTTAAAACTGCAAGAAAAAATGTTCTAGCAAACAGCTACAAATGTTTAAAAAGAAGTATTGGTAACCCAGTATTTGTCTTGAATGATAGTCTCCTTTAGCAATTGTATTAATAATATATTTAATAGTCGTTTCGTTTGGGTAAGTGCATTCTTTCTTTAGAGAAAGTCGTGCGAGTAGTATTCTCCGACCAAGAGAGTCTTACTCTGTGTGTTCGATAGCTCATAGCAGTAGCCAAAGTTCTCAGTACGTAGTTAAATATATGCGCATTTTACATAATTTTACCAGGTATTTTTACGCAAAAAATATAATCATTGTTAAATTACTGTGTTGCTCACGCTGTGGTATGTTTCTTTGTTTCGTTATTAAACTTTGATAAAACGAAAGAGAGGAAAGATCAAGGGTCACTTAGAAGTCGTTTTATCAATATATATATTTACAGTTGCTGACGCAATTTTTTCATTTCAAACACTAATTTTCTTACTAAACAATGCAATAACATGTGTAGCTAGAGTATGCACAATACAGGTCTTTCGTAATTTTAATAAAACTTATAATTTATGAAATTAAGGTTTAAAGTCGAAAAATTGCTTCGTCAACAAAACAATACCGTGTGCAAGATTTTACAAATACAAACACGAATTTAAGATATTGAAATATGGTTTTTTTTGCATTAGGTTACACGCTATAGACTTTAACGTGATTTACTTAATAATTATAATTGTATATTCTTTGCTACCATCAATCAATATGAAATCATGTGTAATGAATGTTCCAACAGTACAAAGTGAATATTTTTAAACGAATGAAATAGTGTTCAACATTATTGTATTACAAGTATATGTTAATTATTATTATCGATTTTTTTTTTTAAATTTGTGAAATTTATTTAGATAAATTAAATATTACTGTAGGTTATTCATATCATAAAATTAACAATTTCAGTTAAATATATTTTTTCATTAAATCTAAACAAAGAGTACATAAAATTGAACTAAACATCAGTATTGGACATCTTATAGCTTCAACATATTAAAGCTATAACTTTTTCCGTAACTTCAGGACGTCACAAGCAATTTTATTTACAATTCCTACTTTAATATTGGCTTACATAGAAGGCAAAATTTTATCTGTAAATAATTGATAGCATTTCAGAAGTATTAAACGAATAACATCGCTTTTTCCTACATAAACTAGCTAAAGAGTCAAGAGAATTAACGAATCATTTTTCGATAACTTATCTCCGTGATTCCTTAACGATTCTCTGTTCCTAGCTGTACAACTAAAAATAAATAATGCATAAACAACAATGATAAAAAAACAGTATAACAATTATAAGCAAGATATAACGTCGAAATGAAAATAATTACGAAATGGCCGAAATCTTGTCGTAGGTAAAAATAATAATTAAAAAAATACTCTTTGTAGATAGTGTGTTCTCGCTCGTAGGGGAGCAAGCGTGTTTTTTGAAAACGAGAACCGAGACCCTTAGCAATGTGCCTCTAAATTAGTAAGCGTTCGTGTGTATACATATATTGAATATATATATAGCGAAGAGAAGACGATTTAACGATAAATAACGCATCTCTCATGTGTACGATCCGACGAGCCATCGATTTATTGAGAATTTATGTCGGAGCCGAGGTGCGCATAATGAAAGAAACAAAAAGATTATTGCGACCGCGTGTGTGTGCGCGTGAGCATATTATACATATTATACACTAACCTGAATTCCGTCACCGCTACCGGCCGCCACACTCTGCTCTTTACGCGAATTATCCATGTTCGAAATTTTTATTATGAGATATCGATTGTCTACTTTGAGAATTGCAAATTTATCGAAAAACTTAGTGCGTTATTTTTAATGTTTTTATCATTTTATTTTAAATTTTTTCGTTACTTTATAGCAACGAAAGATCTTTTAGTTTTCTCATCATGGGCGTTAAAAATAATAAAATTTTCTCTGATTTCAGTTTGTTATTTTTCGATAAATTTGTAATCATCAGACAACGCGACAATGTACTACTTTCATCTAGAAGATGAAAAAACTACTTAGGAGAACTTGTGTAAAAAGTACTTTGAATTTACAGAATTTAGTAACGTTTTCGTTGTCAAAAAATTTGACAGATGTATTACTTTAAGTACCTAATTAGGCGTTACAGATTGTGTCTATGATTTCTAGAATCGCATGTTTTACTTTAATTTTTACGCAGGTAGAAATATTTGTATATTCGACAATCTATATTTTAATTAATCTGTTGTTTCTGTTTGATAAACAATGCTTATTTTGGTAATTATTTATTTTAATAAGTAGCAATTACTTCGCTTTTTGTGGTCGGAAGTTTAAACAGCAAAATAATTAGTATTAAAATAAAAAGTTGTTTGATTATTGAAGACTTAACTGAATCAAATGTGTACATATGTTTTAAAGGAAATACCTATTATTGTGCTGCTTATTACTAGGAACAATGAAAAATCGATGAAATTGTAATTTAATAAATTAAATAGACAATTAATTTAAATAATCGCTTGTTAATTAGGGTTATTTTTCTACATGAAAATCTTTTTATCACCGAAAATTGTGATGAAAAGTGAACAATCAACGTGTCTTTGAAGTGTATTAAAGTATTTTTCTTTTTTAAAGAATGTGAATTTTTTATTTGTCATTTGCTGTGTAATAACAATAGCAATTAAATTAAAACAAAATCCATTACATTGCAACGGTTTTACTCGTATGCTCCAAAACAATGCCGTATTGGCATATTATAAACTCAAGCAGTCAAATCGAATCCGCTCGATTCACAACTAATAGTATACTCAGACGGATTTCACGAGGCTGCCAAAATCGTATGATGAAGTCGTCTTACGGGCAATGGAAAAGTCTGCTGTCAACTAAACTAATTATTTTATTTTCTATAATAAAATTAGAATAATGACGTCATGCCTTAAACCTAAAATCATTGATAGACGTATTATCCTACAGCTATTTTATACTCGATTATGAATGAAATTTTTCGGCTCTCAATTGTTAAAGTTTGAAAATTATAAAAATATACCAAATAGACTTTTCCATTGATCCGGATGTATGAAGTTTCTTGCTCGCGAGTCGTTTCCTTGTCGTCTCGAAATCTTCTCCCTGATGCTTTCTTATACACATTGCGAAACCCCTCGAGCAGTGCCTTCGAAAAACTCAAGACGACGGTCTACTAGAAAATAGTCTTTTGTATCAACAGACTTGTGACAGATGTCGATTACGATCAGCTATATTGCGACAAGAATGAATTTGAGAAATAGAAAAATATCGAAAAATTTTGAAAAATTAAAAACAGTAAACGTTTGTAGAAATTTTATTACGAGACTCCTATAGTGAAGTATAGGTGATCCAAAGGTATGACAATTTTATTTCTCAAAAGTACTTTGAACACGTGTGCTATTCTCTATTTTGTGAACAATTAGAAGAGGGAAAAGCAGTGATGTGAACTGTAGAAAAGCAAATAAGCCTTAATTCAATATCCAAAAAGGCCACAAGAAACATGTATGTACATACGTCACTGCTTCTTAAGTGTCCCCGTAAGTAACCGTCCCGTTTTTTCAAAACTCAACGCAGATATAACGAAACGTTCACTTATATATACTATAATAATATTGTACGTGCGAGAACGTTATAAACCTACCATGCAAATCGCAAGTGGCCAACGGCGTAATTTTATCCTATTGTTTATATTACACAAGTTTATTTGTTGCAAAGATTGACGATAAAAGAAATCTAAAGAACGATATTTTTCGTTACCTTCGTCCGTAAAACGGTCGGAGCGATTGAAAGAACGATTTAATATAATTGAAAGAAGAATTTAAACAATAAAAAGTGAGAATTTAAGCGTTGCGATAGAATTTTTCTGCAGCTCAGAGAGAATTTTGGATAAAGTATTCCATGGATTGTGTTCACCCTGAAAGGTTAATAACGATTGTGTTAGCAGTGTCTTGATTTTCAATTAAAAAAAAAGGCTTTTTTCACACAAATATACGAAGAACCTGTTTTGGAGTGGGAAGTTGTGTTCTAAGAAAGTGAAATTATGTGCCTTCAAGAATTTTCACTTCAAACCAAAGAAGATTAAAAAGCGGCGATTCGTATTGTTACAAAAATAGAAGTGAAAATTCTTTCCGGACTGAAAATAATTCACTTTGAAGTGGAATAAGTCTCAGAATTCTTCCTCGAAAAGATTTAAACGTTATAGTGATTTTCCCTTGTAATCAAAAAGATTCTGTGATATTAGAAGATGGAAAATTTATCTCATCTGCTATTTTTAATTAATTTGTCCGACTACTATTAGCTGAAGGTATCTCTGTGATAGTTCAAGTAAAGCAAGACGCCAAACACATGGAATCTTTAAAGAAAAAACTCTCTGACGCAAAAGAACGAAACGCTAAAGTGAATAGAAAGAAAACGATGAATAAGGAACTTGTGCTCTCGCTATAATAGGAGCATTCTTATCGAAAGGATGTACGCTATCGACGTTGCCTTATCTACCTCTTCTTCAGAGCCTATGTGAATTTTTCCCTTTGATTTTTCATTTCGCATGTTTATGTCTTTTTATCATGAGCATCATATCGGAAAAGAGATCGCGACTCTTCCCTTTGAACTATACTCTTATATCTTAGAGGTTGGTATTTTCAATTCGCATAAAGGGATCAAGTCGTATACCTACTCGTAGGAGTTGAAATCTTAATAATTTGATAGTTCATTGCTATAACTCACTCAGGTGATTGAAGATACCAATTTTACAAGATATATATAGTAGAAATTCGTTAATTCAAAGGAAAGGAAGTGGATCACTACCTCTAACGCTTTACGCTTTAACGCTACATAATACGTATATATTATACACATGTTACACACAATATGTAAGTAAGGATTCCTGTAGGTCTGGTCCCTTCGACAATGACAAGGAATTCGCCAACGTTTGCGCGAGATTTTGACAGCCTCGAGCATGCGTATATAACCCAATACGAAAAGCTGGCTATACGCGTACATAATAATATATATTAGCGAGAAACAGATCGAGCTTTTTCAATTTTGCGCTATTCGAATGTGTTGCCAAAAAATATCTCTCTCTATAATTAGCAGTATACGTACGAAATTCGTCGAAGACAAAGCGATTATTTTTTTATATGTATGATACACGTCAGATTTATTTTGATATAAGTTAACTTTGATAACGACGAGATAAAACAAATTACATATCTGAAATTGGAAAGCCTCGATTCGAGCGAATTTGATTTCGAAATCAGATCGTTATATAGAATTTTTAATACTGCTGTATAAAAATTAGCGAGTGAATTATAATTTTGTGATAAAATATCTATCAAAAATAAATATAGCGTATTCGAACAGCGCAGCCGATCGCGAACGCACGAACCCTTAGTAGACATTTCTCAAGTATTATAGCGTTCGCGATTGTAGTTCTTCGAACTTTCTCGCCTAGACACTTGGAAAGAAAAAAATCGAATGGAACAAGAGAAGATTAAAAAAATAATGCCACCTTTGTGATCGCTTTGACTTTAATCGACGTGTACAAGCGCTTGCGGCGAAACAGTTTTCTATACACTACTCTATAACGAAGATATTTTTTCAATTTTCTGTTTTCAACTATCTTTACATATAGTTTTCGCTACTTTTTCCTCTCAATGACCCTCCAGTTCTTATATCGCTGTAACGACTTTGATGAATAAAATTGTTCAAGTTTTCCGTAGACGAGCTATGCTCTACATTATAGAGCTTTGATTCATTAGTATATTGATATTATTATACTGTACTATAATAATAATTATAATTGTATTATTTATACTGTCAAAACTAACCGCGCGTATTATCCAAACGTGTACAGAAAAAAAAATGAGAACGATGCAGTAAAGTGTCGAGGAAAATTTTACGGGTGATACAATTGTACAGGAATGTCTTATATATATGTCGAGTTCGGAAGACTCGAATGATTTTTTTGTATATGTTTTTTTTTTCTCTATATCCTTGTTTATATTAATTAATTAATAATTAAGGCTTCGCGCAGGAGCTTGAACACTGCGTAACGATCCTTAAAAGATCTCACAGATAGACATCATTGTAAACGATCATCATGTACCTTGAAAGTATAGGACTTTGTTATGTTAACGTAATGAAACATCTGTAATAAAATGCGTGAAAAAAGAATATTGTTCGGTGTGCTTATTTGTTTTTACTCACCTTTCCTTGAATAAATTTCCACTTTAAGTATATAAGACTTCTAATATTCATTTTGAGGTGTGTGTGTGTGACGTAAAGGGATTTCTGTTTATTAAAAAGGATGGGTTTTATTTTTTTCTAATAAAAAAATTAACGTAGCAAAGAATATGCAAAAACAATGTATAATGCACTACATTTACCAGCAGAAAAATACTTTGGCTTCGTGATTATCGATTATTTTCTTTGTGTAATGATCGGATGAGCTAATTTTGAAATGAGGTTCATCGTTTTCGACTACCCAGACAGTTCCAGGTTCTGCGTCTGTTATTAGATCCACGATAGCGTCGCTTACGTTGTCAGGACTGTAATAAAATATAAGTCTCATATATATTCTCAATCTGAGCTATCTTTGTGTTAAAGTCGAAAAACTTACTATTGCAGTTTAGCCTTGTTGAACTTATCAATACTTTCTTGGGGAATGAAATCTAAATAATTAACGGAAGTTTCCACCGCTAAATCAAAATTCAACTTTGTCCTAGTATGGCCAGGACATACTGCTATAATTTTCACGCCAATACTATCACAGTTGTTCTAAATTAAAGAATTGCGAGAATTATTAGTATATCGCAGTCTATACATATGCACGCGTAAATTAAAATTAAATTCAGCTTAGACTCGTAGTTTTCAATAAAATTTTTAGTTGCACATAAAACGTAAAATTTTGATTTGAAAAGTTTGAGAATTCCGCGACGATAACCAAGTACACAGCTTGCTATTATATATTTTTTCACTTTTTGACATTAAGAAAAGGAACAATCAATCAGAGAACGAATAGAATTATTACCGTGTATTTTTTAGAGTAGGATAAATAAATAAAATACATATGCCTCACCTTCATGGATCTAGTAAAGGATACAATAGCGTGCTTTGATGCACTATAAACTGGCATTACATGGCAATTCAATAAACCAATAACAGAGGCAACGTTAACAATGACTCCTCCATTGCCACCTTTGTGTTTTCCCATGTGATCGATGGCTATTAAATTTCCAAGTATAGTACCTTTCTAAAATGTAAATTAAAGCAGTTGCAGATTAACAATTCTTGTAACGTAAAAGCAACTTTGTTATACTTACCACATTTACATCGAGTAAACGCGCCGTATCGTTTTCATTTGCAACGCCAGCATCGTTAACCAAAATATCGACGTTATCGTGCTTTTCGACGACTTTCTTGAAGTTAGCTAAAAAAGCGATCATTTGATTAGATCATTATATTTTAGACTCATCTACACGATAGAATTACTATACGTACATCTGAAATCTTCCTCGTTTGCAATATCGCAATGATAAAGGTCCACTCTGTTGGTACCGAATTCCTCTTGCAGTTTATCGGCTGTGAAATTCTCTGGAGTTATGTCGAAAATCGCTACGTACTAGTAATTAAGAGTTTAAATTATAAGACTTTGATTTTATTAGCAAATAAGATATACATCTAACCGAGTTTATGAAAAAATTATTAACATATAAATCTTTGAATATTTACCCTTGCGCCTTTTTCTAAAAATTCAAGCACACACTCTAACCCAATTCCGTTGGCTCCGCCAGTTACAATAATAACTTTGTCTTTGATGTCTTTATACTCTCCTATTCTCGACATGTTTGTATGAAATCTTTAGGACAAAGCAAAGCAAACTTCACCTACCAAATCGGTGAAATGTCAAAACTCGACTGTTCAAGACTGCAAGTATGTACGTGAGTAATATTGAAAGTGACGATAAGCTTGTTCAAGATAAGATAATACAAAATTGGATATCATCCACTTATTGGTAGTCTAAACAAGGAAAAAAAATATTAAAAAGACAAGTTATTATTGTCGAGAAGAATCAATTTAACTCTGTATTATGTATATGCATTAATTTATGAAAGTATATCCAATCACTAACGTATAAGTCAAGTATTAAAAAAAATTGAATAGATAATAATGGTGAAGAATTTATATTGTAAGGATTTCAATGTTGTGTGATGGTGGTACGGATATGAATAAGCAACGCAATATTTTATTAATCGTTAATCAGTTTATTTAATCGTAATAATATTATTTTTCGTCATGTATATAATAATTCTATTTACTTCTTACTATCTATATATATAATAATATATAGTGTATTTATGTTCATTATGTATAATATATTATCTACATTTATAATCCCTATGAAAGGCATCTCCAACCAGACTTCAGATTTACTTTTCATTTAAAATATCTTATTTATTCATAAAAATACAAGGGGCTCACGCAACCGAACGATCCGGACGCCGCTTGCCTTTTATTCGGATATTATGCTATACTGCTGAGATTTCAATGCATAGCTTACAATAATTATCGCAATAAAAATCATCCCTTTAACTATATACGTGTGCGTATCTTTTCACGCTATCCCTGTGATTTTCAGTTCGTTTTTCTGCGAGGCAAAATCCACTTTTTTGCGTAATCCTAAAAATCGTTATCATTATTATATCCTTATTCGATCGTCATCGTCTTTTTAAATCAACGTATAAATAACTTTTCTAAACGTTTTGAATATTGGACGAATGCCACTTTGAATATATGTCTTATTTTAACTGTCATTATAACATTTTCGTATCAAATATACCAAATATTGAAAATGGCATTCGACGTGCAGTCCAAAAATACGAGTTGATACATTTTTCTCATAAATATACAAACTATAATTTTAAAATGCTTATCATCTGCGTATTTCAAAAGTTGTATTTTCAAAAACTTGATTATTCTCTAACAGTAGCTTATCGCGCAAGTTTTTTTTTTCTTTACATAGTCCGTTAACTTTTTATTTAGAGCAAAAGTGTATTTATTATTTTATGATAAAATAAAATTCGATATCTTAATTGTTTTTTGAGTACGCGTAATTTTACATTTACATTTTTATAAATTGCTTCTAACATACTATTATTTCTATCTATAATATTGATTAATCGTGTATATTAAATATACGCGATAAATTGCGTTTAGATAATAATTAACTTTTCTTCTTCATGACACTTCAAACAATGGAAATACATATCGAGCAAACATATTTACCATTAAAACAAACTGTTTTTTCATTGCAATCGTTCAATACACAGGATATATACGACAGAGATTACCTTTTAATAGTAAATAATTTTGCAACGCCAGTGTATCAACGATCGATTAAAGTCAAAGGTAAAATACAAATCTTGAAATACACAAACTATTATAATATTATTCGCAAGTATAATCAACGCCCTCGTTACTGAAACCTCATCTAAAAATGAAAATAAAAAACAAAATTAACCCCAGCAATCATAATCCAATGGCAAAGCGGCGTCCGTTCGCGGCGGCCAATCTCAATTACAAAAGGAATAGTCGAAGGTAAAACGAGATAATAAAAAGTACTTCCCTAAACGTAGGTAGAAATTGGTAACTTTGACTCACTCATTTGAAAAAGTATCGCGCGCCGAGAAAAAAAACTTGTTTTTTTCTCTATCTCTTTCTTTCTCGCTTTCTCATATACTCGCAATCTTTCTCTCTCTATATATATCTTTCTCTATTGCCTGTCGTTTCTGGGTTGAGGCGCCTGTCAGCTCATTTCTCCCTTTACGCGGTTTGTATATAGATTTGTACAGATTAAAATTTTACGAATTTCTTTGTCAGTCCTTTTACGAATTCCACGCAAAAATAAAGTATTTCGTAGCTTGTTTTTGTATTATATGTTTCTTTTCGTGACAATTTTCATTGTAAATTCGAGAATTGAGTTATTGAAATTATCGATGAATCGCGCAAACGTATGTATAACGCTCAATTTACGCGAAAAAGAACACGTATCGTTCTTTTCACATCATAATATAGAGCTGTAGACCAGCTTCAATAGCTCATTTCCACGACATCATATCGCGTGTCCTAATTCGTCAACAATGAAAATACCGTGAACAAGAGCAACTGTCTCCTGTCACGACAATGCATATAGAATATATTGTGTATATCACAAATCGTGTTCTCGTCTATATCTCGAGCGTTTAGTGTTTTCAACTAAACGTGTACCATGTCATTAAGTCCCAATTAATATCTAACTCTCGTCACATAATCAACAAGAAAACATTTGAAATACAAAATACTCACTGCTATAATATACGCACATACGCGCGTATATAATATATAAAGATAGACTAGTACTTTCAACATAGTTATTATTTTTTTTTTCTCACATCGTTAAATTATATATATCTCGTGTACAGCATATATGTACAAAGCGCAGTCAACCCACAAACGAAAGGCAAGAGCTTATTTTATGCTTGTGTATGTGTGTGTGTGAACGTGTCTGTGTGATTTATCATCTTTTTGCTTTATTTTATTTATTTATTTTTTTGCTTCCTTTCTTGCTTTTATGTAACCTTTTGTTTTTCTCAATATATAGACTTTCACTCGCACTTAAATATTAAAGGTTGGGCACGATAATACTCTCGGTAGTAGTATAATGCCCTAAGTCTTGCTGATCCAGCGCTTTAAGCCATCCTTGGCGCGAGGCATCTCTCCGTCACTCTCTCGAACATCATCGTACCGCTTTATTATTATTTTTCATTTTTTTGAGTAATTTTTTTCATTTATATATACCTTATCATATACTTATTTATTTATACAATCTCAGATAGTCCGACTCGGCGATTTCATTTTTTCGCTTTTACTTTTTTTCATTTCTCTCCGGCGCGTCAGGTTTCAAACGCGCGGGCTTTCACTTCCTTAAAAATGTGTATAATACTTGCGGGTCAAAAAAAAAAAAGTTTTGAAAGTTACTCGCGAAGAAAGGTTTCTTGAAAATTCAAACGTGGGATGAGATAATTAAAATAGTGAAGATGAGATGCCGATGACAGATATATATAAGAGCGAATGAAAGTAGGAAAATACGTGCGCAAGCGTGATAGATTCCAATAAAAGATTGTAAAAAATATCAGTAGTGCCAGTCGTTTATTCACGCTTCGTCGCATCATATGAATTTTATTCTTTTCTTCTAAATTTTGATCAACGTACTTTCGCTTTCACGCCGCCGATGCGTATATATATGTGTATAATATTATATAATATGTACACGCGGAAATATCGAAAATTGACGGAGTAGATATGAATTTTAGATGTTTGCGATAATGAGAAAATTGCATTGAAACTTCAAAACAAAAATGGAGAGAGAGAGAGACAGAAAAGAAAGTGACGTACACAAAACGACCGATCGTCGACCATCCAATTGAACACAATCAACGCGCGTACGTACGTGATGCCGTCCGGGAATGTTGGAGAGTCGCCTCGCGCCTCGACGCACACTTCCTTATATCCACAAATAATATACAAGTTATTTTAACCGTATGAAGTATCCATCAGTTATAGTTTTTAAGTCTTATAATATGGACAAGCATCAGCCTCAGGCTCTGTTAGGCCCAAGGTCCGGTGTGTGTTTTTATTATTTTCTTTTCTACATTGTGTCGATCATTTCTTTTCTTTTTTTCGTACTCCCATAGAGGCGCTTCTGCTATACGTGTAACTGACGTCCTTAGCTTGAAGTAATATGCATTTTCATTGGCTATTTAAATTACAGTTCAATGAATTTTGATGAATAATATATTAGGAAACGAGATGATTCAAGATAATCGAGGATATTATATACGTATATATATATATGTATGAATGTTAATTCGAGAATGAGAAATGAGGATTTCGTTGTACAAAAAATAGTAACGTGCTCGTGTTGTTTTTTTTTTATTTCAATATTTTATTTTTATTCGTATTTTTCTATTCAATAGAGAAATACTGCTTAAAAACTCAGCCTTACTTATATGCTAACCGTTTGAATCAATCAGTCAAGTATATTTATATTATATATATATATAATAATGATGAAAATTAAGATTAATAGAAAACATATCCGGAGAGTTCGTTGCTGTTCTTTCATTTTCTGTTTCTTCCTTTCTCATTTTTCAAATGCATCAAAAGTGTCTCTTTCTCTCTTTGCATATATCAGACGACCGAATAGTAGAAAGCATCAGCGCCTCACGGTTTCCGCTGTGAGAAAATCCTTTTCGCGTGTGTATACAAGAATTAAAAAACGTTCTACATCAGCGGCAAGACGAAAAATGAAGGCTGCAACGGCGTCGAAACTTTTTTTGTTAAAATTCTGTCTTCTTCACTTCTTAATTCGCTTCACAAAAATCATCTCGCATCACTATATTATTATAACTCGCGCATATAATCATGCATACACACATCAGATAGGTCTTTCTCTCGGAAATAATATTCAGAAATTGATAAAGCTTCTCATTCTTTTTTCTTCGTCTTTCGTTTATATAAACTAGCTTCAACCACTGGTATACTTTTTCTCAATAACGCTTCTTTTAATTTTCACTTTTAACAATTCGAGCTTCCTATATTTTATATAAATTATCGATCGCCGATCGCATACATCACGAGCGTGCGCGCGCGCGCAAGTCGACGATCGAAATCTCTCTCCTAGTCTCGAGATACTCATAGCAAAAGAAATAATTAAAACGATGTCAAGAGGAAGGAAATAATGTTCGAGGAACTGAACCGACGTATATATAGGTATACGAACGAAGAATGTAAATAAATGCACGCTCGAGGATGATAAACGAGTCATATCATCGTTGCTGGTGTATGTATATTAGTTATTGATTAGTGGATTAGGGAAAAACAAAAACGAAATTTAACGATTGCAATATCACAAATTCTCACGCTATATGGACATATAAGCGAGATTCGGAGAGATTTCGATCGCGATCGGTTGCGCGCCGATCATTTTTTTTTTCGACTTTCATGGATACAGTGTGTTAATGCGGGATTTCTATACGTGTATACGTGTATCATTTTTTTTAAATTCATCATTCTTGTTTACTTTTAGCGTAATAACTATGAGATTATCGTGGTAACTTGCATTATTATGTTCATTCACGAGAAAAACAAAAAACGGTAAAGTCTCGTAACGCGTCGCCTGGATAGCGATTTTCTCACTTTTCTGTTGACGATATACTTTTTTTTTATGCACATGTCGTATGCTGGGCTCGCTTCACTTTCTCGCTGCGTTGGGAGAAAAATCGTGTTTTTGGATACCGATCATGATTAAAACGTTTCTTTCTGAATGGGGATTAAAAATTGATTCGAAATATACTGTTTTCTGGTTATTATTGTTAATACAATATTTACAAACAATTTTAAAAGCTACGGAGACAATCTGAAAAAAATCTATCGAATACGATATCACGATATTTTTCTCACAGCGCAACAAAAATCGTCGCATACACAGAACTAATAATGGGTTAATTAATTAATTACAAATCAATCGTCAAAACGATCACATCGTTCTTTATAAAAAGCAGCGGCAGTTAATAATCGCACCGGGCACATAGTCGCAATAACAAGTAATGAGATCTTTTTTTATTTACCGATAATTTATAATTTCTCTCATCTCTACAGTCTAAATTCGTCCTTTATTTAGCCGAGTTTTAAGTATCAAAAATATCGCGCGCGCGCTTTATACCGCGGATTAGATTTGCTAGTTTTTCTTTCTCCTCTGACAATATATACCTCAGAAGAAAATCACAATTTTTGAACCCAGCATACGCAACTAGTCGATCTACGAATCGTGAATTTTCTTTTCCTTTTCGTTTAGCTAGTACAGTCAAAGTATTATGCTAAAGTGAATTTGTCAAAAAAGTCTAATGAAATCGCTCGATGTGTGTGTGTGTGTGTGTGTGTGTGTGCGACGAAGATTCGGTAAAAAATGGAGTATGCGAGCTAGCGTTTGTAACAATGTGGCAATAATATATAATCGTCTCTCTTTCGTTATATCATTAATCATGATGATTTTTTTGTTTTTGTTATCAAAATATATAGAAAAATTCATATTAGAAGCGCAAAAATGTATTATTATGTATAGAGCTTTTTTTTTGTTTTCGTGCGTTTCCCTCAGACTTTCTGATTGACAACTGAACATGTATTAATATAATATCGACGGCGCCGGTTCACATTGTTGACGTTTGATATTCGTCGTTATACATAACGATGCTCTTTTTCCAGATAACTTATTTTCCTCGCAACGATCATCCATCGCGAAAATCATACAAGTATACACAATATGATTTTTATTCTATACGTATATCATAGATAAAGAGTTTGAAACAATTCACCGCGAAAACGTAATTTCGCAATACTTTTGTTTTTACAATAATTCGTATATCATATCAAACAATTGTCTCTAAAATTTTTCTAATTCTCAACAACAATATCGTTCGAAGGTTTTTTCATATTCGACTAATATTATATATAATAATAATAAAGTTCAAGTTAAAATTCTCAAGTTATCTGGATATGGTTTTTAAAATCGATTTCGCATATTTCGACGACGAGAATCCTAAATGCATACTCGGCCGTGACGATCGTCGCTTTGGCAGTATATAATATAATTAATAATCATATATCGTACGCGATAATAATAAGTATACACATCTCGGTAACTGACGTTGGTAAAAACTGCCTAACTACTACTTTTTGCAATGAAAAAAATAGCGGCGGCAATAATAAATGATGACTGCGTTACAATGGCTCTATATGCTACGGTATGTTTAACAACAATAATAATAATAATGATAATGGTATAATTAATTATAATTAATAAATCATCGCGTTCAGACGTCGTTGTGAGGCTTTGACAAAAGGGTTATTTCGAAAAATAATAATATAAAGACCGATCCCCCGCGCGCGCGCGTTTTCTCTGCTGTATATCTCTCTGTGTACGTGTGTATGTGTGTATTTAATTCTTCGTTACCCTATTTTCTCTTACAGAACGTGTATACGTGAATGTATGTATGTGTACGCGTGTATATATGTTTATTCTTATCCTTCGTTTTGCATATAATTATTATACGTCTTCTCTTCTATATACATGCGGTGGTGGCAGCCATAAGTTAGTATTAGTCCGCGTGAAAATATACGCACGTATATATTATTATATATATAGTAAATAAACACATTTGTGGTATCCCCGGGACGCTGACATTTATAAAACAGAGTCGATTTGCTTCTTTTTTTGTTCTCTCGTACAGACATTATGAGCTTATAACGCACATTTCACTCTCTCTTTCCGTTTCTAACTATTACAATAGTTTTCGTATTGATATAATAAATGTTGATGCTGTGTCGGCGGTAATCGGCGTTGTCTCTCTTTCTCTCTGCTATTATATAATGTAACGGTTACATCCGCGTGTGTGATGCTATACGCACGAGTGTAGTATAGTATAGTAGCCCTCGCTTTATATCATGCTTTTTATTTTATTTATTTTTTTCTCTCTTCTTGTCGACAGTTTAAAATGGCGGTGTGTATGCGGTTTTTTGTTTAGGTTGGCCCTATAACGATGAGCGCAGCGGTTACGTACATAAGAGTCTTATTATCGATTCGGATTATTATGCAATGTGAACACACAATGACGTAGTTGCTCGACTGCGTACAGAAATATATTATTAATATAGTCTTTTAGTTTCGATAAAAAAGTCAGTCCATCTCAATTTTTTTTTTATTTAAATTTTTCATATCTCCTACCTTTCCTTCTTTCTTACTTTGTTTTTTTTTTGCAAAGAGTTTCTCCTATACGCGAATATCGTAATATAACATCTCTTGGTATTTTTTTCCTCATGTTCACTTCCTCGATCGTTCAAATCGACCGATTAAAATTCACAGTCCCGACTCGCCGAGTGTCTCCTTTTCGCTCACAAACTCTCTCGCTCTCCCCTTCGTTCTGTTTTCTTTTATAGTTTTCTTTTTGTACAACGCGACGAACACACACATTTATATTATTTATATATTTATATATAATATTTATATATATTATAGTTATTATTATATACACAAACAGAGCCGACGCATCATCGTCCGGCTCGACGCGAGTCCGAATGCACGTATTTATTATCATCCATATCGTCCCTTCGCTTTGTTTGTTCAATTTTTGTCTTCTTTTATTTATATATGTATATATGTATAGGTAGTCAGCTTCAATCGTCAGCTTGTTTATTTACTATCTTTGAATTGTTGAGTTCAATAGGAAAGGAACGTAGAACATTTTACTTTCGAGTAGTAAAGCTGCCGCCGATTGTACCTGAAAAAAGTCAAATTTCGATTTCGACGCATTAGATATATGAACGATGCGAAAAGTGACCAATTATGTGTCCGAAAAATGTGGAAAATTAAATGCGCAAAAATGAATCTTACTTCGGGCAATCTGACGAGAAGATCGTGAAAGCGACTTGGCTGCGACGGAGCACTGTGTTCGACGAAACTTCGTAAACAGCACATATACCGTTCTTGTATGTGTTCTAAGTTCATTGTACCACCTCGTGCTGTAAACATCGATTATCGTTCATTATTCGTACATCATTATAACCTCGAGTATATGTATATTATCAATCGTTAGCAGTCCTCGAGATAGAGACTTACATTTAGCATCTGCCGTGGCAGCGTTAATTGAAAACGTTATAATAAATTAATAAGCATATCTCGTACTAAAAGTCGTATAATAAATAAACGCGATAGTATTCTATTATCCACAAAACAATACCAAAAAAAGAGACCTACCTTGCGAAAGCATTGTGATGACTTTCAGACAGACGTACTCCTCCATCCTCAGTTTCACCCTCCTGAACATGAGCGTGACATACGTGATTTTCTCGACCATGAGACCTACGTCCTGACGCAATTGGTCCATCGTAATCGGCCGTCCCATCATGCTAGTCAGGCAGGCTTGTAACGTATACATGTTGTTCGAAACCTGAAATTTTCTCATCGAATCTCGTTAAATCTCGATCGATATAAAAAAAAATTCAATAGTATATATATAAAAATATTGACCTCTTGGTTAAAGTCCGCGCCCGTAGCATCGTTGCCGGAGCTCGAAACCTTGTGCTGTCCGTGCATCGCTTGGTAAGCCGATGTCGTGAGCACCAGGAGCTCGTGCCACTTGTGCGTGAGGAGCCTCGTGTGCACTTCTACCGGCAGTTCAAGGTAAAACGGTAACCTCTTGGTCCACTGCACCAACTTGTACACTATGCTGTCTCCTATCTGACACAGCTTGTCGCTTAAGTCTGATTTATGATCCAGCAGCTCGTCCAAGTTCTGTCGAGTCAAGTGATCGTGATGAATAATATAAGCAGCGTCATTATGGGCATTTTTAATTTAAGTTACTTACCCGTAACGTGGCGATATCCTGGAACTCGTCGCAGTCTATGAGGGTTTGAATCATGGCGAGTGTTGTTTCCAGAGGCATGTGATCCCGTGTACTACTGACTAGGGCATTGTCTAGCCTTTGTCGTAAATGCACCACCTGAAATTAGTCGAAATTGTCTCGTTAATATCGTTTGCTTTTTAAAAGTATACATATATATAGGAAGTTACATTGTTCGCGATTTTTGCAGAGAGTGACTAGAGTTTTCCCTCTAATTATCCTTTTGTTCAGTGCGAGCGACGATACTCTCCTATATCTATCCCAATCGATCTTCAGAATACGTACATGTGGGTATATATACTCGCACGCACTCGTTGGCGTTTCGAATGACGGCACGTGTCCTTTTTGTGAAAGTTCAGACGCCGTCTGTCTGTGTGTGTGTGTGTATTATCGTCGAAAGTTTAAGGATTTAATTGTTTCGGGTTATGCGTTTTCTCTCTTCATGTATCTACCGGCTGTTATTGTTTCTTATGGACAATCAAATCGTCGACGAATCCGTGGAAACCTATAAGGAAGCAACGAAATGGGTCGAACCACCAAAAAAGAAGAAGAGGATGAAGAACCTAAAAATTTCGTGCACTCGATCACGAGCGAGAAGACTTATAAACGAAGCGAAAAAGTGAGAGAGAGAGAGAGGGTGTGAGGTCAGTGTCCCTTGCTGCAGACTTTCACAAGTTACGAAACTGCGCGCGGCCGCGTCGGAGCAAGAGAAAGACGGAGAGAGAACTGCCCGTCCTTGGCACCAGTTGCCGCTGATTTTCTATTGTCCTCTGCATTATTATTATTATTATATATACATCTTTGTGTACTATAGACGATCGTCATCGAATTATGCGTTTTTATTTTACGTCGGCGGTTACGACGATCGAGGTTGGTCTTTTTGGGCTGAAGAATTTATAGACATGAGAGTTTAAAGTTCGAGAGAAAGTTATTATACGCTGGGCTGTTGTGCGAGAGCTGAGATGATAGCTTTGAATTAAAAGACGGGGAGAAGATATTATAGAGGAAATGGGAGGTGTTGGATTTGTTGATTGAGCATCAGAATTCTTGGTACGCGACTACCTGTTGGTCTAGTTCTAATTGTCGACGATGTTCGTCTTCGCGTCGTTGAGCCCTCGTATATCTTTTTCTTCTCCGGCTTTTTGACAGTATTGCTGATAATTTTCTATCGTTACTTCTCGTAATCGTTGTTGTATCTTTTCGGCAGCATTTGCCTCGGCCATTGATTCCTGTGGGATTTTGCTCGTTTTCCTCTGGCTGATTTTTTCATCTTCAACTGGTTTATTTTGACTACTGGCTTGCTATGTATTCGGAATACGCATTTGCTTCTATCAGCTGAAGAAGGTCCTGTTTCTTCGTTCTCATCTGTACTAATTCACTATATATGCCCCGATTGACTCCTTAATTTGCAGGATCAGATGAACTTAATTTGATGATCAGGATCAAGTATATAGGTAGGAATCAAATACTAACAGGTATTATATACTGAATCTATTCTGTTAATGTCAAAGCAATTGAAGATAATCGAGATACAAAGTTTTATGCAATGGATAGACGCCCTGTCATTCGGGGAAGCCTCCCACCAACTGACTGCTAGAAATAACAATTCTTACTATATATATGAGGAACAGCAAGTTTGTTCCTTCGTATATTCTTCTCGATGTTCCTCATAACTATAAAGTAAGATATTACATATTTTTTCTATCTTCCTTTTCATTCCATAATATTTCCCTCTTTCTTTCGCTCTATCTCTCTAACACTGGCGTTGCTTCTCACACGTACGCCCACAATACTCTCTCACGGATACTCTTGTTCAGTCCCACCTATATGTATATATGGGTTACAATGCAATTCAAACTTCATCACTAGGTATAATATAACATATTACAATTCAAATTATACCGATCTACGAAGCTCATGAATAACTTCAATGATGACGAAGTGTCCGCGGGTATAATTTTCTCTCCTATATGCAATTCAAATAAAACGAATTTCCACCCGAATCCCACGAGGAAATTCTTATTCGCGAGTCCGCTATATATATGTTTTGTTGTTGTCAAACTCGCGGAATAACAGACTATTTGTATACATTATAGGAATAATTTCTAAGAAAAAATTTACTCGAGTACGAAGAAAAACGTCAAGACTGCGTAGTTCGCTTTATTGAGTACGAGATATGATATTATAGATACAGTAAAAAAGGATAAAGTGCTGACTAACTCACTCCAACTGATGGATAACACCAACTATGCAAATATCCATAAATATATATCCGAAACGAAAGACTGCCAAAATTACATAAAAACTGCTTCACCGCCGATATAAGCAAAACAAATATACAAAAGCGCTGTTGGAAAAATCAGGTTCACCAAAACGATTTCTCAGCTGTGTGTCGCGTCCGACACTACGTCAGTCGTTATGGAAAGCGCCTGCAATATTTATCCGGTCCGCTTCTTACGCTGGGCAGCCGAACCGGTATATAAATGCTCGTCGGTTTCACTTTTGGCAATGGCCTTATAATACTCTCTCTCTACCGGTCAGCCGATTTGCATATTATATTCGACGCAGCTGCTTCGCCGAAGAAAACGAAAGTTTTTTTCGATGCTCGAAATCGAACGCCGGATGACATGCCTTTGTACGTCTTTCTTTTCTTTTTTTTTTGGAGCAATTTTTCGGGAGAAACAGGTGAACCGTGATTGAAAGCGACTGGATTCACGGATTCCGGAAGTGAGGATTTTACCGTATGTTGCAGCTTTCGATAAACGTTTTATTATGCATTTTACCGTTATACAAACGTCTATGAAGCTACTCGTAAAGATAGAAATATATAAATAAATATAGTTCTACCGGATTTGGAAGTAAGGAAGTTTGCATGCATAAACAGCAGCTTAAATATGATTTAGATATAAATAGAATCCACACCGAGTAATACAAGCTGCCTAGAAGTAAATCGAAAGTACTTATATTATGTATTATATATACACACAAAACGGAAACTGCACACCGACAGTTATGCGCGTTTCGATTTTAATCGCAGCAGACAGATAGTTTTTACATATAATACACGCATATATACGTATAGCCATCATCGGGAAAGGAAATTACGTACCGTCCTGAGAGATAAAATTGCTGATGCTTTTTTTCCTTACCTTTGGGCTAAGGACTCGTGGTGGACTTTTAGCCTGGATGGCTGTGTACTGTGTGGTCGCCGGAGGCAGTGCGTGCTCTTTTCGTTTGTAAGAAAGTTTAAAGAGATCGAGTGCCTGTATGGGAAATTGCTACGATTAGCGAGAGATATCCCGTGAGATCGACTGACTATATAGTTTTTGTTGATAATGTTATATCAGTGAAAATGATGAAGAAAAACTCATGGCTGATGTATATAGCTTTGATGATTATGACGATGATGATGCTTGACTTTCTAACAGCTCGAGGAGAATTATAAGTGCTCGATTTAAATATCGAATATTAAATTATACCATACGTAGAGAGCTTCCAGATGAAGTTATTGAAACTTCCAACGTATATAGATTTTTCGTCTTCATAATAAGCATAATATTATACCCCAGACACAGACACATGTTTCCCTTTCGTAATACGGGAAACCTTGATTCCTTACGCAATCCGTTATACACGGCGAGCTAGGAAAGTGAAATTGCAGCCGCGAGAGTTCATTCATTTCAGGTCTCGGTGAAAAACCGCGAGTATATACCGCACATTCGCACACGCGCTTATGAACTTCCACTTTTCTCTCTCTTTCTCGCGCTCGCCGAAAGTTTGTTACGTAAGCCAAAGAGCGAACGCGTTCGTCGATGACTACCGCGAGATAATACGAGACTATGATGTATACGTGTGAGAAGTTGTCCTGTGAGCGAACAAGCTCTTGAGTGACTTGTGAATTCCTGATGGAGAAGTCGCGTGTGATGAGACTTTTCAAGAAGCTTGGCTTTCTGTGAATGCAGATTCTTTTTTTTATAAATCATCTTTTCTAATGAAGATTATACGTGAAGAATCGAGAGTAAGCCTTGTATAGTTGCGGAGAAATCATCAGAAGAAATGAAGAAGATGGTGAAGTCGCTGACGAATAAAAGAGGTGCGATTGATTATAGGCGCATTTGCGGTAATTCAGAAAGTATACAACGTTAGTTAACAAATAACCAACAACTTCCCGACTCACCGCAAACATCCAGTAATCAAGAGCACCGACAAAATATTCAAAATATAAAACTCACTTCGGAGGGGTTGGTAAGGGCCGTCTTGAGAATGGTCCCGTTGACCAGGTGTCCCGAATGCGTGGGATGGCTGGGCGTAGGCTGGGAGTTGACCACGTCGCCTCCCGACGAGATTTTGTGATGGTGCAAAAAGCCTCCGGTCATCTGGGCGTGTTGCTGCTGCTGTTGTTGCTGCTGTTGTTGTTGTTGTTGCTGCTGTTGTTGTTGCTGTTGTTGGTGGACAGCGGCGGCCGCGGCGGCCATGTGCTTGTCGAGCATCGCTGTGGCCATGCTGACCTTGCTGCCAGCTCCGTTGACGCCACCACCCATGTGGCCACCTGTACCGGCACCCATTACGCCCATGTTGCTCGACACGTTACTCTTGTTTGTCTTCTTGTGCTTCTTGTACTTGACCTGTACGATTTTGAAAATTTTAGAGATGTGATGATTGGGCAGTGGATTTTGTTATTATGGATGGAGTGTATTAGGTATGCTAACCTTGTAGAGATTATAGACGGCTCCGGAATTCCTACCGCCGGGCATTCGATCTTCCCTGACGGCTTGTAGTACCATACCCTGTTCAATGCACTTTTTAAATCGACAGTACTGACACCTGTTCCTCTGCGCTTTCGTGATCTCACAGCCACCTTCCGCCACGCAGGTGTAAACCCGCCTGTTTTGCACTGTCCTTTTGAAGAAACCTTTGCAGCTGTTGATAAAAAAAATTATTGACGTTTATTATTATTATTTTTAAATATATTTATACACTTTATTATTTTGTAATTAAATATTGAATTCAGAAGAAAAATTCCGCCGGCGTGCGTTACTATACGCGACAAAGAAAAAAGGAGCCGAGATCTCGGGTCCAGGAAATGGATAAATATATACGCGTGACCTTAAAACGAGAAACACCTGCCCGATGTCCAGGTGCTCCTCAAGATCAAAGCAAATTAAATGCGCAGACGCGCTATACACTTTAATTCCTCCCTATATACAATCTTCGACGAAATCTTTTTGATTCGCGACGAAAACAAAGTGGACATTGTGCCTGACCTTTTTCTTTCAAATTTATTTAAATAGCAAAATTTCTTCAAACTTTTTACAACAATAAATATAGAAGCTTACCCTTCACACGTAATGATGCCGTAATGAAGCCCAGTCGCCTTGTCCTCGCAGATCATGCAGATCATGGGCGTCTCGTCTTCCTCGTGTTCCTGCTGGGGCATAGGTGGCGCTGGTGGCGCCGCCTGGACGCCTTGCTGCATCTGACCCCCAGCATTCCCCGATTGAGCTGCAGCTTCACTCTTGACCAGACTACCATTCCTCACCCAGGGCTGTTGCTGTTGCTGCGAGCCCGAGGCTGTGAGGTTCAGAGCCTGCATTTGCTGGGCTGCGGGTAGCTGGGTCAGGTCACCGGCCCAGAGCCTCTCCATATTCAGAGGTGGTCCCGATGAGTAGCTGGAGCCACCGCCTCCTGTACCACCGGTGGGTTTGCTGCCCCTGGACTCCTGGCCCAGATTGAGCAGAAGCTGGGCTGCCGACTCTTCGCTGGACGAGCACGAGGCTGTCGCCGTCCAGGAGGCTGCGGGTGGTGGGACTGGATCCATGGCTGGGGCAGACCAGATCATCGTACGGACGCCACCGACTTCACCCATTATCACGGTGGGCGGTGGTCGGGGTGGCGCTGGTGCTGCTCGTTGCGCTGGTGGCTTCATGCCCTCGCCTGTGGATTGTAAAAGATGAAGGATTTTAGTTTTCTGTACAACGGATATATAAGTATTGATGTTTTGGGATGATGTCATGTTCTTTTTGCTTGTAATTTGGGATAGGGTCCTATTATAGAGCTACTTATATAGACAGGTGGTCACGCGTCCCAGGACCCGTGTTTATAAAAGAATTTCGATGGTTGCGTAAAAGGTGATGGAGTCACATTGGGCTATGATTACGCTAGTAATGAAGGGTTTCCTTGTGATTCCAACATCTGCCGCGTATTGTCCACTCGATTTCTCAAGCGTTTAGAGCAGGTATACATAAATCCACTCACCACTGGTAGTGTTCGCACTGGTGACGTTCGTACCCGCGCTCGTGCCGTTATTCCCGGTGACGTTGACGTTAACGTTAGCCGTCGCTCCGTTATTTCCCGTGACGTAACTAACAGCACTGCTGATAACACCATTGAGCAGCCTCTGAGTCGCGAATCCCTGAACGTTGGGCGCTTGCGACCAGAACTGATGATGGCTCAAGAGATGAGGTGGTACCGACGGAGGTCTAGGCCTCGGTGACGTCTGTTGTTGTTGTTGCTGCTGTTGCTGTTGCTGTTGGTGATTCGGACTGGGACTCGTGTTACTGTACTGGGATGAGGGGCTGCTCCGGTGCACCACCGACTGCGTGCAGTTGTTGCTCTCGGGCCGACCGTTACCATTGCTGCTGTTGCTGTTGCTACCGTTGCTGGTGGCATTGTTGTTGTTTGGATTGTTGTTGTTGTTGTTATTGTTGGATGTGGTGGAGCTGGTGGTCGTGGTGCCTCCGCCGCCGTCGAAGACCGAGTTGTCGGACTCCTCCTTGGACTGGGTGGAGGTGAGGTTGTTGCCGCCTCGGTCGGGGGTGTCGCTACTGCGACTCGTCACCGAGGACTCCTGGGGCATCGGCGTCGACGGCGTGCTCGATACCGCTTGTCCCGGTGAATGTGGCGATGACCTGATGATGAAATCAAAGGACGTCGTTACTGACATGTGTCAATGTATACTAAAAGAAAACGAAAATATCGTTGTACGGGGATACTCACCTCGTTGGCGCAGGCGTACAAGATCTCTGCTGCTGTTGCTGCTGCTGATTGTGATGGTGGTGATGATGATGATGATGATGGTGATGCTCGTCAGCCTGGTTAGCAGCATTACCCATCCCCTGTCCAGCCAGTCTTGGACTCGCCAGATCGGGAAAGACCGAGTCCGGCGAGGCCCTCTCCGTCAGCGCCTCCTGGTGTTTCGCCGTGACCTGTTGTTGCTGATTAGCCTGTGGTCCACCACCACCACCACGTTGAAGACAGCTGTCGCGGGTCCCAGGACTTGGGCTACCGCGTAGGTACTCGGACTTGACCTTGACGATAGGGCAGCCCGGCGAGCCTGGCATGTTGGCGTCCGGTGACGAGGTCGAGGTGTCGGCCACACTCTCCCCTGGAGCAGGAAAGTTTATGGGTGAGGGTGAGGCCTCCTGCGGCTGCAGCCCCAGCGGCGAGCCTGCCGATCCGAGGGATACCGGGGAGTCTGAGGAAGGTGGAACCGTTAAACTAACATTTTTTTTTTGACGGCGCGGATGATTTTGCGATCGTTGAACTTTTACATCGTTATGGTCGATCTTTACAGGGATTTCCCTGGTAGGAAGTGGTCCCACATACACACGTGGCAAAAGAGGTCATCGATTCGCGAAATCTTTATTATCGAGTTCAACGATCGCCAAACTGCGTTGATCTTTTGCGGCCAGCAACGAAAGTGATGAGTGTGAATCGGTGGTCTTCACATTTTGATGAGGCTTAAACGATTCGTCAGAACGCGAATCGGTTGATTCTTTCTGGAGTGTCGGAACGATGATGCGTTTATCGAGTTAATTGCGATTTGCTCGTGTGTATATAACCGTTGTTGGTATATTTGGCTTGATTTATCATGAGATGATGTATAGCTCGATCCAATTATTGATTATTCGGCGTGCCGTTAGTGTATTGATTTTATCTGATAATTGAAACTGTTGTAATTTTAAGTGATTACGCGACTTGATTGCAGAGAAAATCTATAACGCTGGTTATACTCAATGCGGTGCATCGAGCAATCATAATCAGACTACAACTGTGTAATTACGCTCTGACGGTGTATACTCTGTGATTAGAAATTGACATACGCGGTTATATGTCATTATTCGGATCATCCGTCAAAATCAAAACGCTCAATAAAAAGATAAAAATATCTTTTGTTCAAATCCACGAGTGTACAAGAAAGAAAAAACAGAATCACGTGTACTATATCCTTAAAAAATCAACAAAGAAATCGACTCACCGCTCTCGCAGAAGGAAAAATTCTCCGAGTATACTATAACGCGCTCGAGATCGGTATACACTGCGCGATACGGTGTAGGTCAAGGAAGGAATGCAGTTGACAAGGCCGCGCGGACCTGCGAGATTGTGCAGAGAACTAACGCATAGGGCATGTGCTCCGAGGCTATTAATAGTTACGACAGTCGGTATTATATATATACATACATATACGTGCGCGCGTGTACACGTATTGACCAGCGCTTTCCTAATTAGCTTGTATACACCTGCCGGAACAATCCTGACGTTGTATGTACTATTGCATTTGAAAAAAAAACTGTCTTATTGATGCCTAATCGAGTGGAAGCTGTGGCTTTAGATATAAGAGCACCCGGTGATTGATTCGATTAGACGCTGCGGTTGGTAGGATTTAATTGTGTGTAATATTGTATACCGAATAGAGACGAATAGTTTGATAAGAAATCAAACGTTGTTGGCCAGGTGGGAAGAAGAAGAAGTTCATCGTTGACGAAAACGTGAGGCGGCCAATAATAATTGTACAGACCGAATCTCAAGTAATTTTCATATGGAGATGCCAGATTATACTCTCGCGTCGTGTCAAAAGTTCCATTCATATTGGCTCGGCGTAGCGTGTTGAAATTCATCGTTATGTCATTCATAATTTCCAACACTGATGATTTTCACTTTTTACGCGAAGCTGGTTCCTTTTCCTTTCACTCGCTGATATGACGACGAAAAATTTTATAGAAATTAAACTTCTTGCATACTAATGCGCAACAGAGCTTCTATACACTTTAAACCGAATTTCGATTACACAAAAAAAAAAAAAAAATTTACACCCGTATATTCAGGCAAGAGCCAACTATATAGACACTCTCTCGAACTATTGCATAGAGCGCCGCACGGAAATGCCGCGCAAGTCGCGGTTGTCGACGGCGATCACCTCGAGAGTGTCGTTGAACTCGCTCGCGAGTACACGTAAGCGCCGAGGCCACCGAAAGGACACTCGGCTACTACTTTTTTCCTTTATTCGCTATTGCCAGCCGTTGCTGTCTTTCTATGTCGAGCGCGAATACGCTCGAGGCTCGTCGATGAATTACACGAGAGGTATTTTTTTTTCTCTCGGCTTCTTTTTTTTTTTAACGTTGAGAGTTGAAGTTGATTTGTTTGGAATTGCTTTTCGCGTTTTTCTTTTGTTGCACTTTATGCTAATTGGCTTTTAGATGTTGATGTATAGCGAGGTTTTTATACTTGAGTTTTTTTTTTTCGTTTTGGAGTAATGCAGTCGTATACCTATACATTACACGTTTGCGGGATGATGAAATAGATAAAATGAAACAAAAAAAAAATGTTTGTGCGTCCTTGAAATCGTTGTCGTTTTTTTACTTTTTCGAGTAACAACGAAATTGCAAAGCGATGAAATCAAGAATTATGAAAAATCGTATCGTATAAACACATTCAACTTTTGTCACGGTGTATTTTTAAACAACAGTCTTGTGCATACGAAAAAAGCTTTTAAACTTATTTATACCGACGCGCCTGGCTTGAATAACTCTATTCCACTTGTGCGCGCGCTGAATATATTTTCAGTAGAATAATCTAATTTTAGTCAGGCTCTTGAATGGATTCCGAGTAATTAGTATTCCGCGACACATTCGGTATCGATAATTTCGAATAAAAATTTCCAACACTTGCAAACTCGATTTCCTAGAACATCAAGTCGCTAAATCACACAGCCTAATATAGCACCAATTAAGCTTCTATAATACGAGCATCAGCAGAACTGACGCAAATCGTTTCCCGAAACCGATTCTCTTGTACACATACACCACAACAGATATTGTTATGTTCATAACCTGCCTCATTATTTGCGTCGTATTTGCGCGCGATAGCGGTCCGATCGATTATTTCAGGATGCATTGCGCGATGACGTCCGCCTTATATTTTCATTCATAGGAAATTCCCCGGCCGGCAATGAAGTATGGCGCATCGGTGTTGTTATATTTTTTTTTTGGCGATGCTTTTTATTGCGCAACTATAACGCCGACTTAGTCAACGGTGGAATGAACTTTATGTAACTGTTTAGAAGCTCTGTTACACAATAACGCAATTACACGCTTTCGGCTATATTTTACTGCGTTACACTGTACTCGATTGTTCTTTTGTATGTATAATAATTCGTTTTACAACACTTCAATAACCTCACGCACTTGTTTAACCACTAATAATAATTGACAACCCATCGAACTGCCCATCGGTGTAACAACAGCCAACTGCAGTATCTGACGCGGCCGTAGATGCGGTGGAACTAACCGCGACGCGTTGTTCCTGGTGTCCCGGAGAAAGAACGCGTGGGTGTGATAGAGACACAGCCCACGTCGAGCCGGACGGGGGTTGCTGCACGTGCGCGACCCGAACAGGTGCGCGCGCGTGTGTCGACTTAGGGTTTCTATTTTTTGTTGTGCAATTTTCTTTTTTAAGAGGGGATTTTTAGTAAGAGATTTTCAGTAGTGTGGATCAATGAGTGATCATCCGGTGCAATTGGTTTGACGATAGGATAATCTTTATTTAACGTTTAGGACATTATGGTTAACATTTAGAAAATAATTTACAGCTTATTTAAGAAAGTGCTGGTCTATCGCGATAAAAGATTATCTCATAAATTAAAATCGAGCCGTGTCCGAACCAAATCGCATTTCCGAAAACGTGAACGCGAAGAAAGATAAATGTAAGTATATGGAGATGAAAGTGAGATAAAAAAGCCAGCGAACATCTTATGACTTACCGTCGCTACTACATCGAGAGTCGACCTTTCTCCTTTTCAACTTGAGGTCTTGAAACAAGCTCATGTTGTCTAGCTCACACGGGCTGCTCGTAAGGGTCATAATTCCTGGAACACAAAAAGCAGAGGACTCGGATCAGTATAATAATAAAACTATCGTCACACACATTATTCTTATCCCCTAATATATACACACAACCGCATTATCCTCTAGTTTATTCGTAGCTTCGAAAAAACAAAGACGGCTTTTGTCAAGTATAAAAATAGCGTTAAAGGGACGAGACTAGAGACATTATTTGTCGTCGTAGAAAATAGGCGTAATTGACTGCGACAGATAGTATAGCATTCCGGAAAGAGCGAGATTAAGTCAGTGGATTCCGAGAATACACACATAATATACACATTTCTGGCGGACATGTGTGTGTGTGTGACGAGTTTGAATTCGTTATGTACTACTATCGTCGCGAATGATTAGTGGCAGCGTTGTACAGGCTATACACTGAATGATGATTGAGGGTGTCGCGTGTGTCGAGACGGTTGTAGCTCGTTAAGTGCGGTTTAAAAGGGATTTTGTGGGAGGCTTCGAGGCGAACTCTTGGAGGCTGTTCGATATTTATGTTTATTACTTGCTTGCAACTGCCGTCAGGTGTACGTGTGCGAGGCTATTCTTAGTATTCTTTTGTACTGTGTACTGTTTTAGAATAGATTTACGTACGCTTTGAAAGTTTGTTTCAGTTTTGAATTTACGTTGAAAAGCTTTAATTTTAATTAGTCAAAATTAAATCCTCATCACCGATTAAATCATCAAAAAAAGGCTGCGCATCCCAGTCACATAAAACGGTACCTGCTCATCGAAAAATAGGAAAAAAAAGACTCGTCGACAACACCGAAATACCGGTTCCAGTTCACAAACACACATACGTCGTCTAACGGCACTTCACAGCCGCGCAAGTTAGTATACTATAGCGATAGGCCAAATTCACGAGTCGTTCTCCTCTTTCTCGCCTCGCCTTGACACGCAAACTGGATAACGCACATATATAACCCGATAGATAGACTACGTCGTATATATACACACAGACACAGGCATCAGTTTCGCAACGTTGCGGAGAGCCGGTCGGCTCGAGAAATAGACAAAGAGCGTCGCGCGGCGAATTTAAAAATTTGCCGATGAGACTGCGGCGGCGCCGAGGAAAACAAACGGGACGACCTTAACCTCTTAAGGCACCTGTTTGTCTATACGCGCACAGCTAACATTTCGTTACGTAAGGAGAGACGACGGAGAACGAAAGGAAAAGGGAATTTTGTTTTTCCTATTTTTGTGCTTTATTGATGATGGCATTTTTTAATACATTTAAAGAAAAAATTATAGTATGTACGAAGGAGAGGTAGTGAAAGAAAATTGTTGGGTTTTAAACGTTTTACTGCCTGTCATAGTTGACGCCTGATGTATACTTTCACTCATTTTTGAAGACACGCGGTTTGCGTAACTTTTGTATATGGAGCGATGAATTGCGTGATTTTTAACTTCGTGAAAGATTGAAGTTCAAATATGGAGCGGTGTTACATAAACGTGAGCATAAATTAGACATAGAGTAAAAAGTTTGGTGAAGTAGAACGTTCGTTTGCGTGAGAACAAAGTTTTTTTTTAGACTCACACTCGGCTTCCTGATGTACGACGTTTAAAAAGCTCTCTCGCGTGTGTGACACAGTTGATCTGACAGTTTGCAAAATTTCTCTACAAATCGAGTATTTACATCGATTGGTTTTTCCACGTTTCACGCAAATTAATAACAGATCCGTAATTTTTCAGCGTCGCGATACGTCGACCTCAATACAAAAAGCGTAAACACAACGCAATAATAAAAATCGCACAGTATATACACGTTTTTATCTTATGAACCCGAATGAATCACCGGTGATATTACGTTATCCCGTAATCCTCACAAACGAGTCATCAAAAGTGCGAAACAAAACGTTAGGATACAACAAAACACTCGAGCCCCCGGAGTTTCTTCAAAGCGCCAAGCGTCGAAACGTTTCCAAGGCCCGTTATGTTTCTCGGGTCCATCGTTGCGAAATTTTCTATTTTGATTGCCACGAAATTGTATACCTCTCCCCTCGGGCTGCCACGTGTGCGCGAAAGTGCGAATTTCTTTTTCTCTCTCTCGCGCGCGCGCGAATTCGGGGAATCCCCGGATTTTGCAAGAGACAGTGTAGGTCCTGGCTGGGGTAATTGGAGTTGCAAAATTCACGCTGGTAAATATTTACTACGGGATTTCCGAGGTATACTGTTTAGTCATCCCAAGGTGATTTTTACAGAAACGTTAATATACACGACATAAACAACCCAACATTTTGGCGCGTAATTTGAAAAAAAAAGTTTCTTCAATAACGCAGAAATTAATTTACTAAGTAATACACAACGAGAAAATTGTGAAAGCGGCCTAAAACACGCAAGCTCCCAGCTCATCCGCCAGATGTCGCGTTGGCGCACACGTGCGCGCCGCGCGCAGCACTCTCTCTCTCTCTCTCTCTGCCTCTATATACTTGTTCCCCCACCAAAGTATAATACCAAAGTGCTGTATATCGACTCACACGGCCGCGCAGCCGCCGCTGCAGTTCGCGGTCCTTGCTCCCTGTGGCCGTATGTGGGTCAGCAGTCTCACACACGCCAGCGCTCTTGCGTAACCAATGCATGCACGCGCTATACTCGCTCCGAAGCGTTTGTGTGTACACTGGCTATACCTATGTATACAGCGTGTAGCGCATCGATGTTATCCGTTCGACGTTGCTTCTTTTTTATTTATTTTTTTTTATTTTATTTATGCTGGAAGGATTTTACTCATTTTTTTTTAGTTAATGACGGGCTGTTACGTTTTCGGTGAACTTGACGCGTGCGAAATATAAACTTTCGATATGACGTCCGATGTATTTTGCTGAATTAGCTGCAGCGAATGTATTGCAACGAATTGCTGTTTCGGAGCAGAAAGTTCGTGGTGCGGGATCGATATAGCCGTTCTGTGTGTGTTAAACTGCACCAGACTGCCCTTTGTCGATTCCGTTCTATATAACCGCGCGAGTCTGAAGCTGTGTAACAGGAAATTGTTTCCGTGTACAGATAACGCGATTTTCCGGTATTTATATTCTTATATATAAAAAAAGAAATATAGGCACGTAAGCGTGCGCTTTCGAAGGATTTCCTGGATTATTCATGTTTCTTGAATAGAAAATAATTTTCTGTACAAGATGCTCCGACAACCCTCACCTTTTCTCATATAACGCGTGCGATATTCCCGTTACTCACTCTCTCTCTCTCTCCCCCTCCTTTTATTTATCTCGGCGTCTTCTCGCGTGTCCCTTTTCAATCAGCCCCCTGTTCCTTTTGAAGAGCCACAATGGCCGAAAGGGGGACACACGGCTTTGTCGCCGTTTTGTATGCAAATAGCGCGTGTAATACTGCACGAGAAAGTGTGTCTTTGCTCTCCGTACGGAAAGTAAAAAGACGCGAGGAATATAAGGGCTTTTTTTCATATATATATTATACACCGATCGTTGGCGGGTTGTATTATATATAGCGAGAATTGTATGTCCGAAGGGTTTATGTAACGGTTTCCTTTCATTTCCGAGTGCGATATTTACTTCGCGAGGTGTTAGTCGCAGTGCGCCGCGGGAAAACTGATTTATTGTATGCGACGCGGATTGTGGAGTCGTTATAGTCCTCTCTATACTTTTTCTTTCGAAGGAACTGGCGGAGAATTGATTTTTTTTCATTTGGGATCTTCGGCGAGTGTTGTGGAATATAAGTATAGACGGAGGAAAAAATTATGTTAGATTGGACTGGTCTTGTAGTTCTCGTATAGTTTCTGGTTAGCGGCGATAGGTGGCGCATAGTCGCTTTTTAATTTCCCTCCATCGGTATCTGCCAATTCTGTGCACATATAGAGGCGTGTCACCTATATCAAAACTGCTTCTTATTGGACCTCCTCGGGCCACTCATACTATAGCTGCGTGAGTTTATACTTATTACTGCAAAATAGTTGTTAGCAATTATGTTGATACCTCGACACACAGAATGTAGTTCTTTTCTTAATTTTAATAAATTCCAGCTTTCTAAATTACACGCTTACAACTCGTCAATATTCATCGATGCGACCAACATAATTGCATCAAATTAATACAGCTCGTTATGACGCGTTATATAAAAGTACCTTATAGCCACGAAAGAGAGAAAGAAAGAAGCATCGAGTCAGGCGCGGCTTTCACACGACTTCCGAGATCCGCGGCGAAGATTTTTCGTTGACAGTGAAACCACGAGTGCGTGTGTGTGTGTGAGCTCGGCGGCGAACGGAAAAAACCTGCCGCTATTTTTAGAGACCGGAAGCTTTCGTGGAAAGAAAAGTTACGGTTATGTATTATTGTTGTCGGAATACTGGAAAGATTTTTATCTCTTTGCAGACTTTTCGTCAATCTCTCGAGTACCTATTTTCTATACACTAATTCTCTTTCACACCTCGATTTATGAAACAAGCTTAAAAAAAAAAACAGAAATCCAATCACATCGTGTGTGAAAAGGACCAGTTCGCAAAAATCCAATCCGACATCCGCAAATAATTTCGACTCTGACGTCAACGCGCTCCAGATTCGAATTTATACACTTCCTCAATCCCTTATCTCTCGCGCGTTAAAAAAGAAAAAAGAAAACGACGAACCTCTGCTTTTCACGACAGTATATAGAATATAACCTATAGACATCAAGGGGGAGGGGATAGCCCTACATATAGATATATAGTGTGTAAAGTATATAACGGTGTGTCTCACTCTCAATGCGTCGAAAAGTAGGTGATCCCGGCTGGCTCGCGCAGACGATTTTACGAGCCTCCGCGAGAATTTACCGCTATGCGCGCCGCTATATACGAACACCGGTGAAAGTGACTCTCCCACGCCGTGACATCCTAGTCGCGACGGAGAATTGGATGTATTTTCTGCGCGTTTGTACATTATTACCGCTTATTGGATCTTACTTTACGCGCTTGAATTTTTAATTGATTGATTGATATGCTGTATCGATAATTTCAACGAGTGTCTTTCAAAAAGTCTTCCTCGATGTGATATTTATCTCTTTATACAGACGCCTACACG
Source organism: Cecidostiba fungosa (assembly GCA_900474305.1). Lineage (NCBI taxonomy): Eukaryota > Metazoa > Arthropoda > Insecta > Hymenoptera > Pteromalidae > Cecidostiba > Cecidostiba fungosa. The sequence goes on from UCOJ01000368.1 coordinate 85,881, forward strand.
AGTAAAGCAGCTCGGATCCAGTCTGATTACGTCGGAAGAGAATAGAAAGTACTTTGCGCGAGTTCACCAGCCGACATTTCCGACTAATGTCGCGTTAACGCCGCTCTTTCCCTTTTTTTTTTCTCTCTCTCTCTCTCTCTCTCTCGAGTCTCCTTAGCCTTTTTCGGAGCTAGATTGATTTATCGGGGATTTTTCTTGTGCTCTCGTTTTTTTTTTCAATTTTTCTCCGTAACAATTCAAGTGTATTGCTTTACGAGCGTATAAATTATCTCACGTATATATGTTCATAGTGTATGTGTACGTTTTCCTTTTTTTTTCTTCTCGCCAGAAATTATAATTTCCGCTCTGACCTTTCACAGAGAGAAAGAGAGAGAGAGAGAGACTTGTTATTACATTTTCGTGCGCGAGAAGAAAGAAAGAGAAATTTTTCGAGAGACTAGCTCTCTTTAATGACTAGTCGAGTTTCATTGTTTCGAAAGTGGCATCCTTGTAATTACAGATTATTCAATTGTGAAGAGCGAGTCGATAATTGATCGCTATTTAAACTTTGGCGACTCTTTATTAAGGTCGTCATTGAATCTCTTTTATATACATACACCCCCGTGTGACATAACTAGATCACGAGAAATTTTACATAAAAAAAGAAAACAGACAGAGAGAAAAAAAATAGTAGTTACGGCAAGACACACGCAACTGCATCACAGCGGCGAATTCGCGATGATGGAAAAAGAGAAAGGACAAGGAGTATGTATAGGTATAGAGTCTCTCCTTTTTCCTCAGCAGCAGCAGCAGCAGCAGCAGCAGGAGCAGTAGCAACGGAGTGAGAGTCAGAGCTCGAGTGAACGAGGGGACGTTGAACTTTCGCAGTGAAAGTTTCTATTATACCACTGGCCTTACCTTACTTTTCCTGGCCGCGCGCGAAGTTGGTTGTGTCATAAGGCCCCCACGTCGACCGGTTCGCGAGAGAGAGAGACGCGCTCGCGCGCGCAGTTTCTATGTAGTCTCTCCTTTGCTCTATGGGTTAATTGTATAGTGGATTTTTGGGTGGAGATGAGTTGGAATTTTTTTGTTGAAAAATGAAAATTGTATACGTTGCAACGATCGACGACCGAAGGTTTCCCTGTATGTATCTATATAGACTGTAAATAATAAAAGCGATATATACGTGCAGCAGTGTGTAAGAACGTCGAAGAAGGAGATGTTTAATTAATTTTAGTCATAACTTGAAGCTTATCGTCGTCGTTATTATATTGTAACCGATAATAATGTGTATACATATACGACACGGTTTATTGAGGTTGTCGGAATAAAGTTGAGTGTATATTAGTGCAGCACGACGATGATATCAGTATGTATATATATCGCATTGACTTCCAAATGACGCGTGTCTGAATCATCGATTTAATTATTATAATCCTCTTACATATACGAAGATTATTTTTTTTTTCTTCTACACAAACACACAGATACATATACACTCTCGATATATCTCAGTAGCGCACAGTTTAGCATATAACGATTAAATTTATAGTACCGATTCACTAATTACGGCCAGTAGCTCTTACGTAACCGTTGTGTATATCTCAAATCTCTCAACGAAAAAAAAAAAAAAAAAAAAAAAAAATCAACCCTCTGATCCACCTGCAGCTCGAGATCCATATAGCTCCCGAGAACCGCGAGTCAGTTGGCAATTGCGATTTGCAATTAGCGAAGCGTGCAATTGTGAAATCGCGCGAGCGCGCGTTCGCGGTGTTATTGACCCGAAGGCCGAACGCGATCATGATCTCCCTGTGTATTATAAGTGCACGGGTGCAATATATATACATGTATATAGACATATATGTAATATCGAAGAGTCATTAGCCTTTGAATAAACGCGGGGGGACGAGGCGCTTGAGCAACTTCTTGAGATTTGCTAATAGCTCGGCTTTGTCTCCAAGACGAGTAGGTATATATATATCGGTTTGATTCAACTTTGCGCATATATGTATATCACACCGTGGAAATAATAAGGAAATCATTAAAGAGCGCAATTACATATATATAACGCTTCTCTCGAAGGTTCTTTTTTTTTCGTTCTTTTACGTACCCTGCGCGCGAAATATATTATTATACAGAAATCGTACCTAAGTGTCGGCCGTGTAGCACACTCATCTTGGCGCACATCATACGAGCTTATTCGATTGATAAAAATTCCAGCTCCTTCGAAGAAGAACCGAAAGACACTTTTATATCCCTCAAAGTTCCTTATTATCGTCCTCCATCACTCGACACTTTCCAGGATGCGTGTATACTCTCTCTTCCACCAAATGTAATATCACAAAATCCACCAAGACATATCGTCAGATTTCTTTTTCACTCTCTCACCACTCGTATCTTGGCACACCGTGTATACCTCTCGCACTTAGCCCATCATGACTATATAGAAAATTAAAATTAAAAAAACAAAAAAACTATACAAAGTCGGAGTACCGTTCGCGGAGGAGGCTCGACGCTGAGTGAGAGTATGGCGTTGGATTTTCGGCTGCGGGCCCCGGGCCAGTTCTCTCTCTCTCTCTCTTACAGGCGAGAGTGGCGGCACCACTGACCTCGATATACGGCCCCCGTCAATGCCAAAAAGCCGCTCGGCGGAACACACACACACACACGCGGAACTTTCACTCTTCTTTCTTCTTCGTCCCAGCGAGCTTCGTCTTCTTCTTCGTTTCCTTTCTCACTCTGTACTGAGATATATACTTTCGTTTTTTTTCTCTCTCTATGTATTACAGTTTTCGATTGTTACTGGTAGTATGTGTGCAACAAGAGCGAGTGTAACCCCGCTTTATCTGGCGATAAGAGCGAGTTGCTCCAGTTACTTCAAATGTGCGTGATAGGAAGAGGAGAAAGAAGAAGAAGAAACAAATGGTAAACAGCCGTGAATCACACCCGAATTTTCCCGGGAACCTTGAATCTTGCGAATCACACATACATATACAGACCGTTAAAAAACCCGAAGGTCGAAAGTGTGCTCTTCGATGAAAGTGAGTCTCTCCCACGAGTGCAGAGTGAGAGAGAGAGAGTAAAAGTGAGCGCCGAAAATACCGGTTTCTCCACGATCTTCGGAGGGGAAACGCGATACACTACGCACTTTTCCTCTCTGCCCCTAATGCAGCCAGTTCTTGCGTAACTCCTTCCTCGCTCTGTTATATATATATATATATATAGGCTCGAGAGCGAGAGTTAAATGCACTTCTTCTTCTTCTTCTTCTTCTTCTTCTTCTTCAATTTTCACAGCCTACCGCTCACTATACAATACAATTACAGCACTTTTACAGCAGTCCTAATACAACACTGTCTCCTCGGAGCACTGAACAACAACGAAGAACAACATCCGAAAATCCACTTTGACACACTTGCCGCCGCTCCTCTTCTTCATTCTTCTTCTTCTTCTTCTTCTCTTTACAGCGCAGTCAGCCTCTACATCTCTTGCAAGCTCTCTCTCTCTCTTTCTTTCTCTTCTTTCTTATACTAAAGTACGTGTGTGTGTGTGCAGCAGTCGGCCGCTCGCGAGTATCTCTCTAGCTGTGTTGCCCTCGGCTAAGCTCAGAAGCACAGCGGCGTAGGTTCGCTCGCTCGTTTCTCCTCCTCCTCCTCTACACCTCCTCCTCCTTCTCTCTCTCTCTCTCTTCGAGCGGCTGCAGCGCGAGCGGTCGGCCATGGCATACTTACTAATGTCAATCACACCGGCAAGCTGCACTGGCATGCACTTTTGCACGTATAGGATGTGTGCAGTGCAATTGGCTGTGTATATACTACTCGTTTGAGAATTTTATATTATTTACTTTGAATTTTCATCGCGATCAGATCGAAGCTTTTATTGTAATGTCGATGTTATAGTAATGAAGAGAAGAAGAAAATTGTCTCCGAGTTATTATTATATCTGTGTGTGGGTAATATATAACCACAGAGTATACCGAGTATATACACACACGTATACACAAATAACAGGTGTGTTTATCGAGTCTTTCATGACTCTGTGTGAGTCGGGGTTTCTATGTGCACATGCAAGCGAGTCGAGCGAGTTCAAGACTGTTCATTCCCTCGTGTGTTAGTGCGTCCGCGTGATATACTCTATACGTCTAGGCTCTCTGAATGTCACTGCGCTCGACTACTCTGTGCACTTATCTCTCTCTCTCTCTCTGTTCATGGTATAATGATGAAAATCGTGAGCCGATACGTATGAATGTCGACGGCCCTGAACCTATACGCTTTTGGAAAAACGTTCGCCCTTAACCCTCTCCGAGTTTTTCTTTTTACTTTAGAGAGATTTTTCTTTGTATTTTTTTATACAGAAGAGGTGAAAATAAAATATTTTTTCTCGGTTACGTAAGCTCTATGCAGTTCACCGTCGTCTTGATATACCCGAGTTGTTCTACTTAGACAACACTATCGCCTCGATATTTCTCGAACTGCAGTATATAGTCCATCATTGACCCATTGAGCCGAACGAAAAAAGCAACAACAACACAGCAATAAAGATTGTTGACAAATAAGTGTGTACACATCAGCAACAAAGTATCATTACAATACATTCTCCACTTCTTCTTTACCGATCGCTCGTAAAATCGCGCGCGGAAAACAAGTGCCGCGACTCTAATAAGTCACGTTCGCTCTTTTAGAACTGCATCGTATATTAACAACCGCCGCGCGCGACAGTACATTATTCTAACTTGGCGTAAACACACGGAGAGCAACGGAAAATCCGGATTTTCGCTCTTTTATATGCTTTTTGTTTTGACGCGTCTAGTCGCTCGAGGTCACGATCATCGAAGTTTGTTTACAAAACGGGATTAGAATAATTCTAAATCTAATTAAAAAAAAGGAGAATCATAGACACGAAAAAAAACACATGCGACGATGACAAAGAACGAAAAAAAAAAAAACCCAGTGAGCAAGAATAAACCGCGTCCATCGACTCTGAGCGATGCATTTTCTAGAAATTCATCATCGACGGTATATATACATGTATATAATACCTAATACTCGAGAGTCTAAGCGAGGCCGCGAGCGTCCGTGAGAGAGCGATCGACCTCCGCGAGAGGAGAGTGTCGACACCTCGCCGTCACGAGACGACTGCGGTTCTGTATAGTATTATTATATAGCTATAGACTAAGGATTTGCTGCACTTGCTCGCGTAACGTTCGCTCTTGTGATGGAGGTACGCGTGGGTGGATCATCGCTAAAAAAAGTGAGAAAGTAGTGATGGACGAGCTTAGTCAGACGGTTCGTTTTAAATAATTAATATTTTTTTCCGAGCGGAAGAGACAAAAAATGCGCTCTCTCTTTTAGTAAAAAATTGAAAGTCGGAGCTTATTCACCTTTCGAAAGTTCCGTGTGTATTTTTATTTTGGAAGAGATTCATTCATCTCTCTGGATAATATACACATACGCCTGTTGATTATGTTCCTTGAGAAAATGCTAATCCTCTCTCGAGGGAAATGAAAAACCGACGTAGGCTATATAATGATGTCACCTGATATTTTTTCACTGAACTTGACTTGCGTTAACGCTTTATAACGAAATGTGTATTATATGTATATATAAAATCCTTCGCAGTTCTCTCGCTGCAGTGAAATATATAGTTTCGCGTAAAAATGACTTTCGTGATGGCTGCTATACGCCGGTGAGCATCAGCATCCAATGCCGTTCCTAAAATAGATGTATCTCTTCGATGCCGAGAGAGAGAGAGACTTTTAGGTATATACACCGCGACGCACACAATTGAATCGGTGAAATAAAATTGTCGGAAATTCTTGGAAAATTCGTTAAATAAAAGTGAGTTTCACGGTCAAAACAAAAAAAAAAAATTCTTTCCGTCAATGCGTATACATTATAATATAGGCTCGCGCGCTTGGATAAATAAATATTCAATCGGCGAATGTATAGGTTCCTTTTTTTTTTAAACACCCGAATACACCGGTACACCGGCGCGTGTCAAGGTTACGCACGTCTGAGATCATTAAGGAAGTGCAGGAGAGAGACGATAATTTATGTGACCGATGGATCTTTCTTTCTCTAGATCCCATGGAATTATACTGAGAGGTTTTGCATATCTAGAAATGCCTGTATTAACAGCGTGTATATAGGAGTCAAGATTATTGAGAATATAAAAAAATGCATATACTGCGTGTGTGTGTTGACTGAAAGAAATACACGCTTTTACGACCACATAATTAAGCTTTATCGCATGAAAAAAAAAAATTCTGAACGATTTCGCGAGTTAAGGTCAAGGAAGACCCTGCTCGTTCACCTCGACGAAGGTCTCTCTGACGTACATGTGTGAGAGCGACTCCTGCCTGAGGTTTTTGAGGGAAAAAAAGAGAGCCTTTGATCGCTGTTTCATTTTAATGATTTTTTTTCTGCATATGCGTATATACAGGATTATAGATAAGATTCTTATATTTATTTCAATATACACAAGAACAAATTCAATCGACGTTATGAGCACTCCTGCTCGACTCTCGTCGCCTCCGGCAACATAATTATTAGCATATATAGCTCGAGCGTAATTTGCAAAGTGTATACATGCAAAATGTCGAGTTCACGCCTTGAACGCGTAAGCGAATGCGAGCGACGACATTGTCGATCGGTTTATGCGCATGACTCTCTAGTCTCTATTAGCTACTTGTCTATTCGATCAATCGGAAAAATAGCGGAATTTTCAAACTATAGTGAACAAAAAAGTATAATACTATACTCAAGATTCAACAAGTAGTAACAAGCGCGAGTCGATCAGACATAGGTAAAAAGATCCACATTTCGGCCGTTAGATATCGCATAAAGCTTAGTATACGTATACCTATATAATAGTATAGCATAACACATCGAGCGAAGCAACGCCGTCGGCGGATATATTTATAGTGGGAGATTGGCATAGGTCGCGAGAGTGCGCGCAGCGTCGTTATCTCGCTTCTGCGCATACGCGGCCTCTATATATACTATATATATGCCAGTATAGCCGGCCGATCTAGCCGGTTATAGTCGGACGCCGCTGCCCCGAGCTTTTCGGCTTATTATCAAGAGGAATTCCAATCGATCGTTTCTCTAAATTTAACGGAACATATATATTGCGCAATTGTATTATAATTTAGTTACGCTTATACATTTCCCTCATTATTTAACGAGCTTTCGTAACAACGCACTTTTGCAGGTTGCGTAATTCCACCCGATTTTCTCTATGTAGGTATATACTCGAGTAGTTCATTTCTTTTTTTTTCAGTATACCTACAAGCTACTTTCAACAGTAAAGGTGGATGCTGGAGAGAATAAATATCGCGAGAGAGGCTTGCATTGTAGGCGCGTCGACAAGGTTGGCTCGAGTTCCTAGCTCCGCGGCTAATTACGCGTCGCTCTCTCTCTACTCTTCTGTTTTACGCGCTGTATATTTTAAAACGCGATAAACGTCTCGACAGCGTTATTATTACAATAAATTGCGAGCTTTGTTGTAAAGTATAATACATTGTTTAAACAAACGATCACCTACAAGTTTGATCGACGACGTAATTCGCGTCGTCTCGGGCGTATTAGCTGCGTGCAGTTCTGCACGAGTCGTGTGACGTTGCGCGAACCCGGACCTATCACAACCTCGCTTGTGTATATATACACACGTTATACGTCGAGTCTGCGCGCGCCGCGACGAGAAGCGCGAAAATAATGGCGCTTGCGGGTATAACTTGTTGATTATATATATAGGCGTTAATCAGTACTAGTTTGACTCGACTTTTTATTTTAGAGAAATATAGAGGATATATAACGCACAACAATCGCGAACAAAGACACGTGGCTAGACTAAAGCATTGAGCATCAGGCTAGATTGGAACGTCAGGCCGACGACTGTGCTCATCCGCCAGAATAGCTTCTATACTCTATCTCTGGTCTATGGCACCACGACGACACACAGCCTCTCACTGCGCTGCAGCTATATAATACTCGAGAGAGAGAGAGAGAGAGAGAGAGAGAACTGAGGTCGTTGCGCGCTTTTCTAGATATATATTGCGCTTCCCGATGACGTCAGCGAAAATATTATTTTCGCGGCCGAATTGGGGCGAATCTCTTCCTTTTTTTTCATTTCTTATATATACTACTGCGTTTGAATTATATATGCGTGTGTGTGTATAGGTAAAGTTTTTCAAGGGGAGATCTCGCAGTTTCTTTTTATCGTTATAGTTATATTATTGAGTATATTATATTAGGTATTTTTCCGAAACCGACGGAGAGTAAACAGTAAAAAAAGCTTCCGCTTTTGTCCTGTTCCTCATACGTCAATCAAACTGGTCGAATTGAGACGTTAGAAGCCAAGCAGCCGAGAAGCGATAAAAAAGCAATAATAATTACATTCATTTCGTTTTGCGGCCGTGTTGACCCTGTGGATATGGCCGACCCTGCGTGTCGAGTGAAATACCAACTGCGAAAAGCGCACTTTTTATATACAAAATATTAAGAATTACTAAAACTTCAATTCTACAAGATCTTTGTCGAAAGCATCACACGAGCTACGATGTTTCTAATCCTAACACACGTTTACGTAACACTATGCATCAGTAGCAGTAACAGGTGAGTCGGAAAAAAGCTAACCTAATGCGATTTCCCGCGAATTGACGGTCTATTATTTAAACGAAAATTTTACGGCCGCACTAAGGCTACTGCAACACACTTCGCTACAGTTTGACCTGGACTCAAGTTAAGCTACTGAAGGGATATATGTGCGTGACTGGATACCTCGGTATTTCACTTTTGCTCGAAGTTTGGGAAACAAGGTTTACTGCCTTGTTGTGTCGGCGCTTAGCATTGGACTCGACGTTTTCGTTATGTATTAGCATAATAAAATCGGTTCGCGAGAACTCTGCACAGCTCTCGAAAATAGCTTTTCGACTTATGGGATATATATTTGGTATATATACATGTATACATCTAGCCAGTGGAAGATGATTTGTGATTTGAAGAAACGAAAGATTAACGCGAGTATTATACACCGAGAGAGAGACAATACGCGCACTTCCTCTTATATTCTTTTTAATATGATTTGCAACTCGAAATAAATCGTTGGACACTTTGAAGAGAAGTAGCTATATACACGATTTAAGGAAGGCTTCCAAGTGCGTCAAACGTTGTCAATAGCTGAAATGTGGCACTCCGGAATATTTATCTTTTACTACTCGCCGCACCAAGGCCCTTATAAACTATGCCCTTGCATTTCTCTCTCTCGATAATATACTCGAGTTTCGCTCTAAAATAACGTATGAATTTTCGCAAATAAAATTTCATCCAAACACACACACACACACATCGCATAGAGAACAAAGAATAATCGAGAGCTACGCACAGGATTGATCGCTCGCAGAATAAGAAACGAAAAAAAAAGAAGAAAGAAAGACGTCTCGCGCATCGCCTGTCCTTGCGTTAAAGTTTCTTCCTCATGTCGCGCACGACTCACCGCAGCGACGACGATGTGTCCTTGCGCTCGAGCGAATTCGTTAAGCAAATTTCGCGCGATTTTCGGCGCACGCGCGCGACCTAGACCTTCCTTCCTTCCTTCCTGCTGTTCTCTCGGCCCCGACGACAGATCCAGTCTCCGGAGATATGCAATTATTATTGTTATTATCCTTTTTCTTTACGAGCTGCAAAGAAGCTTTAATTATATATACGGTATATAAACTCACATCTTTTTCCGCTTAAGACATCCAAAACACGAAAACGTCAGCCGGCAGGTGCTGCGAAGTAAAGAATAGCCGATAATTCGAGAGAAGATAACTGCCCGGAGAATCACTTTCTCTCAAGCCGATGCTTCCTCTCTGTTGTTCCGTCCATATTGCCATATATATTTATACCGGAAGGAAAGGGTTGCTGCTGTTATTGTTGTTACGAAGTAGTGACTCTTTGGCCGCGCAAGCAAATAACTGGGTTAACAGCACCGGCAGTGTTGTGTCGGCAGTGAATAAGATAACGGTCGCATCGAGTCTGTTTGTTATATCATATATTAGATTGTTGTCCTCATCTTATTTTTCGCTGATGCGGCTCCTTTATATTACATAAATGCTTGTGTGACGCGGGAATTTTTAGACATGCCTCGCACGAGATTAAATGCAGCGATCATCATCTTCTGATTTAACACACTTTACTTTTGGAACTTTTCACACTTTTGAACTACAACACAATTCAGTCTCTTCTACTCCACGTATAATTATAGTTCCCTGCAGTATAGCACTTTCGATATTTCACCTCGCACTCGTTCACTTGGCTCTAATCACAGTAAAGAAAAAAAAAAAATAAACCGAGAAACAGGACACACCATTACAAAGCGCGGGATTTTCAATTCGCGAATATACCGCCGCGCGGATAGCTCGCGCGAACGTATAGGCCGAGAGTGCGATGCACCTTGTCGCTCTATCGAGCGACCCGCTCTCTCTCTCTCTCTTGCTTTCTCCCTCTCTCTTTCTCCCGTTCGCTAACTCTGCACACGGCTATACGCACTTTAAGCTCCCCCACCTCTCTCTCTCTCTCTCTCTCTCGCGTGCTTGCGCGAAGCTCTGCTTCCGCCTTGAGATACACACACATACATACACACTCTTGTGTATTATTACATAGATCGATGCACTCGAAGATCGGGGTTATCGCAGTCTCTTGCTCGGAGAAGAAGAATTTAAGGGTTTCTTTGGCAGTCGTTGAGTATACATAAGCAGAGATGACAGAACATACAGCGGAGAACTTTCACTCGACTTTACTTAGCACTACGCGCGGGCAGTATATGTGTGTCTGTGTATACGTAACTATCCGAGTTCATCGACACGAGGTCGCCGCTACTAATCAGTCGTACGTGTGTACTATACATATACACGATGGCAGTGAGAGTGCATCGAGATAATATATATATATACATGCAACAACAGCCCTACGTCCCATTCATGGTATATTAGAGTAGTAGCACTGCCACGTGATAACCGCGGCAGCAGCATCCGAGAGCTTAGCTGTGTGTGTGTGTATATATATATAGAGAGAAAGAGAGGTACCGAGCGTTGCTCGCCGAAGTAGGGCGACGACTGCTGGGCTGTTGCGCCGGTGCCGACGGCGGCGGCGCACCGCTGCAGCAGCGCCCGGGTGTGCTATCCGCGCGCGCGCGCGCGCTCTCGCTCTGGGGGAGGGGAACAGCGCATACTCGCGTTCTCCAGGGTCGGACGAGCGCGCTGCAGGGTGGCGGCGGTGGGGAACACGGTTCTCTCTTCTTATTAGTCGTCGTCGTCGTGGTGATGGTTCTATATAGATCTCTGTGTGTGTGTGTGTGTGTGTGTATAAAGAGCGATGCACTCGACGATGCAACGGGTTAGGTTGGCTGGTGTAAAAGGGGAAGTTTTTTTTTAGGAGAAGCTTGCAAGCTCTCGCTATATCTATAATATGATGTATATTCGGAAATCGCGCAGATTTCGTTTCCTCCTTGATGAAAAAAAAGGCCCATCTGCTCGAAACCACAAAAGTCAGACAATATAATATACATCCACCTACACGCACTATATATAACTCTCGCTTTTTTCCGGACTCGCACGTGCAGTATACACTCGCGCAAAAGAGAAAGTGACGCTACAACCACTCCTCTCTCTCGTGGTAGGATGAGCCCGGCGGCAGCCAACAAGCTTGGGTCCGACGAGCTGCAGCAGCACACGGTCTAGGCCACGCTCTCGCGTTCGATAACCGAAAAACTTTCACCTTCCGCTATATACTGTGAGCTTTCATGTGTGTGTGTGTTTTTCTCTGTATTATATATGTATTATGAGAAAGGTCCACGGTCACCGGGCGTTGACATTCACTTTTTTTTCTGCTGTAGCTCTCCTTTTTTCGACGATGCGACGACGCATGTATATGTTGTACGAGATATCGGGTATAAGAGCGCACGGTCATGGACACGAGATAGAGAGAGTGTGTGCAGTGATGGTGAATTGACGATTTTAACACTGATGTGGAATTATGATTATGCGATTATTGCAAGAGTAATTTTATGATCGAGAGAAGAAATTCCAACGCTCGGCTGGTTCTTCCTCGTCGTTCTTACAAAACTCTAGGATAAATAATTTCACTCGGGAACAAAAAAAAAGACATGCATAATTAATGGCTCTTGCCGTGATTGCTTAACGCTCTTTTGATGCTCGTGTAGTATATACGACGTGTGTACAGAGTTCAGTTTCTCGGTGATCGAGAATATATACTCTAGAAATTTTTTCTTTTTTTTTGAAAGGAAATTTCCACACCTTATCGAGTGTGTCAGTGTCAGGGCCTTTAAGAATCTCCGTAAATTATGAATCTTGGACAGATGCAATTTTCATCGAATTTTACTAAAAATAATTATTTCAAAGTGTCGAAGCGACGAACAAAAAAAGAAGGAAGAAGAAAATTATGGAAACGAAAATTTCGGCAGACAGAAAAGTGGTACGATAACCTGGCAGATATAGGTATTTTGACCTCAAGAGAGAAGACTTACGTAAGCCCATCGCGGTTGTATCATAAATATCGATGAATTTTTTTTAAAAAACGCGCCGCTACTTTTACTCTCTCGCGATTACGTAACATCCCTCTATACACACACATACCGCGTAATTTCAGTAGAATCAGCCAGGCGTAGTAAGACAAGCGCGTTTCCCGCTAAATTTATCCATATACGCGAGAGCTTTCTTCGTATATACGTATATAAATTTAGATCAACTTTCGCTTTCGGAATAATCTACATTTTAAAATGCACCACGTATATAACTGCATTACACAAGGAACTAATACCTCTCGGAGGAGGAAAAAAAAAATAAAATACGAGAAGGTCGACGAGAGCTATATTCTGCTTCAAAGGAGAGACTCCTTGGTCGCGAACGACGACGACGACGAGACGCAACAAGGATCTCGTCGTTTTGCCCTGACCTCAAAAGAGGCCGGTTTGCTTAGCTCGAGAGAAGAAAATCGTTTTGCTATATAAGAGGAAAAGTCTTATATATACACGTGTGCGTGTGATGCAGTAGTGTTCTTTGTTTGAGAGATGTGGAGAGTGATGAACTCTCGAATGTGAAGAATTTTGAATAATTTGCTCGCGAGAATACATTGTTTTGTTACAGAAATTTATGCTGAAGTTTTGGCAGATTTTCCTGTGTATTCCGATGCATCGACGACAACAGGCGCGAATTGTAGTCGTTCATCCGCATAATATATATACCCAAGTAATACATCCTTGAAGCCTTGCACTCTCCTATCAACAAACGCATACAAGAGTATAATATATATTCAAACGCGTCGATACAACCTTCGGGAAGCATTTAGCGAAAGTGTCGCTCTCTTTCTCGCACAGCAGCTATACTAGATATATATAACATAGACCAACTGCTGCGACGCCACGTCCGATCGCATTTTCAGGTCAGCATCTCTCTGCTAGCAGCTACTCGCGTTGTATACAATAATAACGTTTCTCGGAAATTGAACTCTATATTATACACTGTGTATCTGTGTATATGCGCGTACAACATTATATATACGCGGAAACAGCCTGTTTCATTTTTGCGATTTATCGCACGAGCCTATTTTCGCTTCTTTGTAGGTATATGTGTGACGTGTTTTGGAGTCGTTGATATGTGAATTTTATTGGTGCCGGCGATTACGTGTGTACTGCACTTTTCGAGGAAATTGGAAAACCGAACGGGTTTTCGGTTATATTGAGAAAAACAAGCCAATTTTCAAGGGGATATAGCCTGAAATATCGATATTCGCTTGCGTCAGCCTTATCGTCATTGCTGCGCTGCAGACACACATTGTTTAGCCTTGATTTTGCAAAATATACCGCGTGAGCTGTTATAAGAAGAAAAAAAACCGCTCATTATTACACTGCGAGTGTGTGTATGAAACGATTTGCATATCTGTATTCATACATTTTACACTAACGAGCTGCGCAGCCGAAAGCTAAATAACAAACTTTTCGTGTGTGTGTATAATAGTGTCCACATTTAATTAAACTCGTCGATCGTTGTCGCAGACCATCAGTCCGCTGCGCAGCATCAGAGGCAATTAATAACAAAAGCGAACTTCAAATTTGATCCGCTATCTTCGTCGGCACACAATAGGCCTCAATAAACTCGCTGACACAAAGAAAGCGGCTCAATAATCCAGAGAGACTTTTAAAAGCCGCGCGTGTATAAAAAAGCGCTTATTCATTAGTCTTGTCTCTTCTCTCGCGCAATTTCACCGATTACCCACGAGATCCTCCTCCTCTACGATGTAATAACAGCCGGTTGTCTAAGCGTCATCGTCTTTGAGTTATTGTTGTTTTTCTCTCTCTCTCAATTATTATAATCATTTTCTTATTTATTGACTAATCCAAGATGATGAAAAAAAATACGCATCCCATGCTATATAACCAAGCAAATTAAGTATACGCTCTCGTACACAATGAAAAAGAGTGTCTGGTATATATATATATAATACACCGTAAGCCCCACTGACTCACAGAACTACTTTCCCTTCCTCTCTCGCGCGCGCGCGCGAACGCTTAACGGGCCGCGCACCGTTATTCATGAGGTTAGCCGCTCGCAGCTCACTCGTTTATAACTGAGAGTGAAACTCGGTAAAGGGGGGGCTTGCGGATGGCCCGTTGAGAGAAAAGGAGCAGCGACCGATGAGGATGCGCTCTCGGGTATACAATGCGCAGCCTTTTCTCTTTCTTTCGGGCTTTTTGCCTTTTCGAGCTGATCGGCAGTTTAACGAGCTAATCTCGATATCTTGCGGACGTACAAAGCTTGTATTATATTAATGGGGTTATTGAATCGGTAATAAGCCTGAATCAATATAACAAATATTGCTATGCGTGAATTCCAGTGTCCCGGCTCGCGTTAAACTTGAAAAAATACTATAGTGCATATAACAAGATTCAATAAATCAACTCAGCTTTTACCCGTACCGCGATATATGATCTCCACTGCACACACACACACATATTAATAATAACGCGTTCGCTCCAATTATAATAGCTCGCCTACTATATATGCGCTCCGAGTAAAAATCGAATTTATCTGAAATCGCGAGAGAGAGAGAGACACACCGAGAGCAATTTAGAAATCGACAGGTGCAAAAAATCAGCCCCTTTTCAATGTACAAGCGCAACTTTCGCCCCGTAAATCAGAGGGAGAAGACTTATAACGTCGATGCGCTCGTGAGATTAATTCCGGCCGCCGACGAATTGAAAAGCGACGAGAGTCGTTTTGTACAATGTTATAGAGCAACCGATGCAGCAGCAGCAACAACCGATTTATCTTGGTGGGCGTTCGATGCGGTATTATACGCTGTGATGTTTCTTTTTTCTCGCGATTTACGTAAGCCTCGCGGGCTTTTCGTCGTTACACATTATGTGCGAGAGATTTGTGGCAGTGATATTGTGAACAGGTATCGAGAAGAGAAGATATGTGGGATGGGGATAACTGTGAATCTCTGCGGAGAGACTACTTTTGCTGTGATCGGATGATATGGAGATTTGGTTGCAGTTTATGGGTTGCGGTACTTATATGGGAATCTATAGTTTTTTTTTTGAAGTGCGGTTGGATATATTGTTTAATTGAAATATCTTATCGTCTGGATGCGCTTGTGTGTTAGAGTGGAAATGCCTTGAGTAGAGGTTCTCTAAACAATATTTGAACTGAGATTAGAATTGAGAATAACGATCGATAACGGTGTATAGCTTAAATGCGTATATACTCGAGGAAATTAACTGACACATTGTTTCTAAACGAGAAGGTTCACAAAGACATGCTTAAGAAAATGTATAACTACCTCATGCTTAATTTTTCATTCCAATCCAAATAACTCTCAAACGCGCATGTCACCGCGACTAAGTACACTTCGAATCGTCTTATCAATCGAAAGATGTTTTACATGTTTTTTTTCCTCCCGCATCCAAGGCCTGTCTCTAGTATAATCCTTTCACTTTTATACATTAACAGCATATTGCGGTACACGCACGTCTGTCTGAGCACGTCTAGACGCCGCATTTGATGGACGTTATCCGGTGCTAATCCGCGTAACAGCAAATATTACGTTAATGCATTTTCATATCCTTCTATATGAGTTGCTCCTTCATTATGTATATAACTAAACGGACACCTAGATTCATCAATCCAAAAAGAAAAATATCTGTTCTATGAATCGTCAATTCGATCAGAGCGCGTTTTAATCGTAGCGGTCGTTGAACATGACCGCGAAATAAAAAGTGGCCCTCAATTGGCCGGCAGGCGCTCGCACACGGCTCTCTTTTTCTGGGTCAAGATTCAAGTTCTTTGGTAGAGCGCGTATCGGACCCCTTCTGCATTCACGAATCATATATATATATATCAGTGCGAGAGGAAAATTCGAGTGGATTGTATAGGAAGAGCTACATTTTTTTTTAAAAAGAATTATGTGACGTGAGGTATAAGCTTGATTGATTTATTGTTCAAACTTTTGGCTTGAGCTGTATTGTTATAGTTACGATGACATTGTTTGTTTATTAGAATAGCTGTATAGGAATCTAATCGTTTCGTGATATAGTCGATAAGGAATAATAACATTGAAGCAGCAGGAAACTTGCAACACATCGAGTATAGATACGATAAGACTACTACAGCTTGTAAATCATCTGGCGTCGAGAAAGTATTCGAATAAAACCTCAAGCGTGAAAATTCCCAATACTCCACAAAACATCCCAACAGCCTATACATCCACACTGAAAGTTCAAGACCTATTGTAATCGCGATGTACATCTCAAAAGCCTAAAAAGAAAAAAATAACTTACAACTCTTGGAACCAATCGATTCGCGCCGGTGTGTACAAGGGTGAAAGCTCACCGCGACGAAGACGAATCTTTGACCCTTTCGTGATCGATGTCGACCTCTCGAGCTGACTTGGAAAGTCTATTCCCCCGATGGCTCAATCGAATCCGGGACATTACGCAAACTCCCGCTTGTATTATATATTTTTATTTGCTTCTTTTTTTTATTGTAGTATAAATCACACGTAGAATGCAACAACTGTTATTGCTACGCGGAACTGAATATCTCGATGTGATACACAGTAGTGAGTGCTACGATTTTAGAAGGAAGTGAAAGTTCGCGAGCTCGTAATTAAGATTTTGAGAAGTTATCGCGACGACTGATAAGACGATATTATATCCTGTGGTGTTCGAAACTACTCGACAACGTTTACGTCCAACAAGTGTGTATATCACATAATGTCGGCTAATTATAACGGAACGGCCGAGATTTTCTATGTCAAGAATATATTTTTATACGCGAATCATATACCTTCTATATATATACGTATTATATGAATGTAACGGAAAGTGAACGCGTGATGCATGGAAATCGGAGAAATTCAACGTAATCCAACGTACCTGACATCACCGTACTTTTGTTTGAAATCAAATGACGCAACGAGAAGTAGATGCAAAAAAAAAACGCACCGAGAACATCTCGCTCTTTTGAAAATCGCGCCACATCTAAATCACCCTGTGCGCGCGCGCGCGTGAAAAGCGCGGGAACCACGATGTATTTCGAATGCAAATTTTTCCGAGAGGCAACACGGTACATCCGAATCGATCTCGATCGATCTCGTGGGAAGATTACCCTATGTTTCTCACTCTGGCACATAACACCGGCAGTCGAGAGACAAAGCTGGCAAGTGCGCATAAATTACGTTATATACGAGTATATCGGGAGAAAGCGAAATAAGGCTCTGCCCTTAGGTATATTATACGTGATTTCACCGAGGAAAATGCGAGAGATTGACGGTCGGCTTTTTTTTATCTCGAAGGAACTTTGAAGCGCTCGAGGTATTTCAATAGAAAGTGTATCAACGGGTTGAGTAGGTGCATTTTCGTTGATATCGAGAGTGATTTATTATGGGGGGAAGGAAATGAGTCGTGATTGAGTGGGTTTAAAATTATACTCTGCATCAGTTTAAAACCAAATGCACAGTTTTTTCTTTTTTTCAACATCATAATATACCACAGACTGATCCTCCTGCGTAATAAGAGTGTCTGCAGCTAAATAAGAGAAAAAAATAAATATTCTTGTACACGCACGTGCGTTTTCACCGAGAGACAAAACGCGATGTGCCATTGTGCCTCTGTAATAATGCGTGCATATGCGGTGAAATCAGCCGCGAGCGCGTGTATATACCGACTTCAAAGTCAGACCGACGACTATATTATATACAGTCTCTGTTTTATGGGTATTGTGGTTTTATGAGAAGTAATAGGAGCCTCTAAAGCCTCGAAAGTGTATATATTATTAATTGACACTTTTATAAAAAAAAAATCGCTGGGTGTGTAACATAGTACGATCGTAAATAAAAAAATTGTATAAAGTCAATGCTAAGTAGAGCAGAGTGTGTAGTAAATTAAAAATGAATTTAAAGACAGCGAATGCAGTGAAACGTAATGAGGAGTGTAGGAGTCGGAGTAATAAAGAGTATAACATTGCTTCAGAGCTCCGCTGCGACTTGTCTTGGAATTCCTAACGACGTCTGTGTACTAAACAAAGGAATGCGCAGTCTCGAAAGGGATCATTAAATAAATCAATTCATTTTCATAAATTGAAATCTACTTTCATTGTGTACAATATATTTAATAAAAAAGAAGTGTTATTATATACATAAAGAAATAATCTTAATTAAAATATACATAAGCTACTATACTGCAAACTCGACCCATTTGAAAATTCCTCTCCACGCACCTACGACTCGAGCGGAAAACATAGCCCTCGCCTATAAACGTATCGCAGACCGCCGACACTGCTACTCCTAGTCGTCTTGGCTATATACTAGGCCGATGTCGCGAGAGAGGAATGCCCGGGACGAGAAAAGCTCGCAGTATATACGAGTGAGAGAGAGAGAGAGACCCAGTTTCGAGATCGGTCAGCAAGTATTCGCGAAGGGAATTTTCGCTCGAGCTTTTTTCGTATATAGATACCCCTGGCTCTTTTAATTAACGGATCTGGGTTACACACTTCGAAATTCAAGCATACACTTATACACACCTATTGCTTTTTCGAGAATTTCTTTGTCAAAAAGTACAATATAAATCTCTCAGACCGTGAGACATAGTCCCATGAAAGCTGAAAAATACTTGTATAAAATCTAAATCCAGCATTGTCACACACAACGACACATCAAGCCCACTCACTTCTAATTAACCTCTCTGTAGTATAGCGCAAGATCCAGCTCGAAGCGAAAGCAAAAGCGCAGAAATGTTCCTGCAGAGCTCGTGTATACAATACGAGAGAAAAAAAGTCGTCGATGCTTTTTCCGCGATAACAGAGCTACTATATATATAGACACACATACACACCGAGTTTTAAGCATTAGGACTATGTGCGCTGCTTCCGGCAGGATGTTACGAGGCGAATGGGAAGACTCTCTTTGTGCTCTGATGTAGTGGTGACGTAGAGCTGCGGCTGCTACTGTATTTCGACACGCTTTCCCGGAACGGGTGCGGGAAATTTAGAGGCGCGCAATGCTCTGAAAAGTTTGGCGGTCGTTGATGAGAGAGAGAGAGATCGGTTTTTTGGTTGGGTTTACAGGGTTTTGATCAAGGATGTGTAGAGAGACGGAGAAACCGATGGATAATTGCCGAGAGTAATAATAAACTCAGTTGCAGTTATAGTATGAGCGGCCTAAGCAGGAGGCTCAATAAGACAGTTTTGGCATAGGTAGCACACCGTTATATGTATATACTGTCCGCGTCGAATACTGTTTTTACGGCTACTATTATATATCTACTACGTATAGCACTCCAAAAAATCTGAACTTTATTCTTCCTCACACAACAATAATCATCCTCTAACAAATTCCATCTACAGACACATCTCACACAGCAGTAACGCTCGTCTAGAAAGTTGCAGCGGCTTATTATTGTCGAAGAGTCAGAGCAGCAGCGGCACTTCCTCGTCGTCGCATGACCTTTCTCTCTCTCTCTCTCATACTCGCGCGGCCGACCCAGAACGTGTCGAGAGCCGGCGATTCACTTTCGAGCTCACGCTCCTGGCTTTGTTTCCATTCGCTATATACAGGCATTTTCAACGCGGGGGTGCAGTCTGCGTCTCTTAGCAGATGGCGATTTAAGATTTCCGCGGGATTTTACGTAACTTTAGTAGGCTATGCTGTACCGATGGAAGAGATCATATTTCAAAGAGGCTTTCGCGGTAGAGATATATGATTTTAATTAAAGGTGCGGGATTTAATTAGAGTGAGGGATCTGGAATCGATTTTAATTTTATTTTTATTCGTCTAGGTTCTGTAATGTATATTTTTTATTACTTCAAAATCCAATTTTCTTGAGGCTTAGAAGTTCAAACTCGTAACTATATGCAGACCGAATATTTGTTTCCCATCCAATGAAATCGCTTTATTAACGGCTTCAAAACATCTGGTCATCACTTTTTTAAAGAGAAAATTTCATCCAAAACTCTTGAAACTCTACCCAATAAGTTTTCCCGCAACTTTCCACACACACACACGAAACTAAATTGTCACTAAAAGAAGGCGCAGTTCAGCACAAAGCCATATCATCAACTCGTTCTCGGTGCAAGTATAAGTATACGATCCAGCACGTGCAAACAAAAGCGCGACGTCCTTCCGCGCGCGACAAACGAGCTCCTCCTAGCTTCGAGAGTTCGTCGACCTCTCATTCCTTCTCATTTTTCCAAAACAATGGGGAAAGTTTCGCGGAAGAAGCTAATCCGTTTCGCACGCTCCGCGCGAGAGGAGGGCCGTCTCTCCATCTCTATATATATGCATTTACATACGAAAAGGAAAAGGGAATCACTGAAGCCTTTCACCGCTGCAGCAGCTCTGACCCCCACTTCTGGTAGCATCAGAGGATCTCTCGGGCCTTAATTGGTCGAGAGATACTTGCGAAAGAGAGCTGAAGTGGAATTCGGCTGTAAGTAGAAGCGGAAGGTCAAGGGCTTCGATATGTATATACTGGTATAAGCGAGCTTTCACTAACTCGAGTTTTTGAATTGGGTGATGATGAATTCCGTTTTCTAAATTACTTATTATTCTTCTCGTGTGTGCAGCAGCGGACAACGCAGTCTTCTTGATAATTTTACGAGATTTTTAGAGGCTTGACAAGTGTGTTTGCTGAGTTCATTTGCAAACGAATGACTTCACTTTCTTCTAGACGTGGATATGAGTCTTTACTTTCATTGCGATGATGGCTGTGTTTTTGTACAGAAAGTTGTGTGTTATGGGACGTTTCGTTTTACAAGACTCGCTATTTCTTCTCTCGAGTTTATTTATTCAATAAGAATAATATTTATAGATTAGGCACGAATCGATCGATCTCTCGCGGCTAGTTTTACGCATTTCACAAGCCCGCGCGCTGCAGTGTAACTTTCTAAGAAGCAATATACACACGTCTGATGTTATATAACGAGGAGCAAGAGGGGCATAAAAGACGCCGAGAGAGCTAATCTTGCGTCTAAAAGTCGCTAATAAACGGTAATCAATGTGAGCGTATCCTTTAATTATGTCTAAATACATGAGATATCTACCACTCGATCCTTCACTTGTTTACTTATCAGCGAAACCTCACTTTACGTAAGCAGGGTTATATCATTCGACTTAGCATAATCCCTTAATTTACTCTCTCACGTATATTTATTATAGGCAACTTCACAGATTCTTATCCACAAATTGTTGGATTCAAGTCTCAAGAGAAGTAACTCAAAGTTCACATACAAGCAATTGTTCTCCAAGCTGTCTTCTTACTCATCTGAATATCTACAAATTAACGTTATAATAAGTCGTCTTCAGTTTACAAGCATATCAATCGTGTGTTACAACTGAAACATATACAACATCTTATATGAGAATACCGCAACACACACACACACCATAATGATAATTCGCGCATTCCAGCGCTTCATTCACAAGGATCGCTCGTTTGAATGGATATAACAACTATCCGCGAATCCATGAGAAACAATCATAATAGGTATATATAAGCAAGTGCACGTAAGAGGGAATATACATACGCACAATTACATGCTATACAGTCGTTCGCGCACGTAGATAATACGTGTGCGCGAGAGTATTAGCTGTGTATGGTCGGGAATCAATTGCGTAAATGTAGGAAGCGTCGATGCATTCACCTTTTGTGCAACCTTGCCGCCTCAGTGGTTCTCGACTCGTGAGTCTGCCTTGATTTTACGCTGCTCGTTCGCTGTGTCTATTATCTATATACTCGGTGGCGCTCGGCGATTTTTTCAAATTTTGAATATACGAAGCTACAAATCACTGTTTCAACTCGGCTCGACGTCTGAGAGCCTAATCCTCTCTAAACGTTACGTAAAAGATGTAAAGATTACTCCTCCCAACACTCCCTAAAAACATAAATTACAAAATCCAATTTGTTTCGTCCTCTCGCAGCACAACCCCAAATCGAAAACCATACCGATCTATCCTCACATATCTTCTAATCATACAAACCATCTGCACAAGATCATGTAACACGATTAAGGCCATAACACGCTATATAAAAGAATGTCAGATATCCTCAACCCACACACCGATTCTCAAAATCCTTTACCGATATAATACCGATCTCGCGACGCAGCTATGCGCAGACGACAGATGTGATTTAATGTAGCGCGTAAATCAAGTTGGGAACTCGCGAGGTCGGTAGCTTTCTCTTCTCTCCATCAGCCTCTTCTCTCTCTCGCGTCTTGCACTCGCGGGTCAAGCATGAATAATACACCGGCGTCGCAATCGTGAGTCAAGCCTTGCCAATGCAGTGTCGCGATATTGACAATGCGTCTACTGTAATATTGGGTATCTCTCGTGGAGGTACAAGGTGTGTGTGTAGGTTGGGGTGGTTTTATTGTGTTTTGTAAGTTTTAATGATCTTTGAGATTTTGTAATTTATGTCACGATCCTTACAACATCTCCCTGAAAATACTTCTGTCAGTATAGGTGAGTATTATAATAAAAATAGGAAAAGGGCGTATACAGTCATCGGCAGATTTCACGTGTATCAGATTCGCCATCACCTTTTATTTCTCCAATTTTCACTCGAAGCAAGATTGAGCGGACACTTTATACTCGCGAACTGTATATATCCGTCTAGGTTTACTGTTATACCATGCCTTTACGTCCGGCGCAGTAGTGTACTTTGGAAAATTTACTCTCGCCGAGAGTGGACAGGCTTTCGAAAATAAGATTTTTTTTCTCGCCACTCGACGCTATTTGCTTTTACTATATCATTACTGTCATATATAATAAAGTAGCGTAAAATCAGAGTAATCGATACTCGATATAAATCAATTTAAAATCGCGTTAATCCAGTGCGACACATAATGAGCGCGTAACTTGCGGCACATTTCCGGGGACATTTCACTTTCCGCCGCACAGGAGAGAGAGAGAGAGAGAAAAGTTAACCGCGAAAGAAAAACCAGTAGCCGATTATTAACGATCGTTAGGTGGTTATCGTGGGGTTAGATATAGATATATGTATATAATAGTGTCGAGCGATCGGCCGGAAATTCTCTGCGGCTGATTACCGACAACGACGGCATACGTGTAGCTGCACACATTGTGTGCGCATATAACCGGTATTAGGCTTCGTAACTCGATCGGCCGGTGAACCAAGTGTCTGTGTGTGTATATGTATACCCCCGTTGTTTTCTCTTCCTTGTAAACGAGCTGTATATGTGACGGAAAAATGGTTATATTGATCGACGCTTGCTCTAATCTAGTTACTTATTGCATTTTTCGCGGTTGCAGGGCTCGTCGAGGATATCCTTTTAGATGGTATTCCTGTTTAGAATACGTAACTTTATATATTTGTAGTTTTCTAATTGATGGTAGTTGACAGTCGTTTATTATACTAATCGTTATTGACACTACGTTTTCTAAATCATTCAAATAGAATGTTCGGTTAAACTTAAACCAATATACGTAACTGTATATTATATATTTGTAGTTTTCTAATTAATACATATCTCTAGAAAGTCTTTCCAAGTTGACGTTCAAAAAGATAATCTTTATCAATAACTTGATTAAGGGGACAAGCCTGGAGTAAATACTGTAAATTACATAATTAATAAATCACCAGCAGAAATAATTCTAAATTTTTATAATACTTGAAAATTTGTTTACTTATATGGTCAATAAGTCTTTTATGAAAAAATTTAGGACTCCTTTTGCACCCTGTGTAAAGTCCTCATCTTCACGCTATACTATCTATTTTGTTCCTTTTCTCGAAAAGGATGCATTTGAATAAAATTAAAAATGAAAAAATTTTTAGATACAGTGTGCGTAAAGTGTAATTTTACGCATTTCATAATTTTTGAAACAATGTTCAATAGATGTATGAAAGATGACAACTCTTCCGTACTAATATCGAAAACTACAATTTTTGCACATCAAAATAAGTGATCTAAAACATTCAACCCATTTTTAAATCAGTCTGTCCCACTTAGGTAGATGCAAATAAGTGTAAAGAAAGTTTTAAAAATATTAAATGCATCATTTTCGAGAACATTTGTAGTAAACTGGTCTTTACCGTCAAAATGGATATAGTACCGAGTAAGGATTTTAAAAAGAAGAGAAAGTTATGTCTAAAAACTTATTGACTACTATTATACAAATATTACAAAAATTCATAATTATTTCTGACAGTGATTTATTAATCATGTATTTTACAGTATTTAATCCAAGCTTGTCCAATCATTCAAACCAAACGTTCCGTTAACTTCAACAAATTAAACTATATATTTCCATACATTCTCCGCGATCGCATACCGGTTGAAACCACCCAAAACTGCATACACGCATACTTTCTTCCACAAAGACCTTCCTCACCATAAAGAGTAGGGGAAAACATCATCGCCGCAAAGGGTGCAACATCAGCACCCCTCCATCGAATCAAGGGGTAGCTCGCGAGTGACGTCATCCTCTGGTGGGGAGAGATGAGCTCGCGCATGCGCAGTGCTACATAGCCATATAGCCGTGATATACAAAGAACTAAAGGTGGTGGGGACGACGAGTCGGTGTGTATATTGTATACGCGCAGCACGCGGGGTGAACGACCGACCTAGACTCGCGAGCCAGCGAGTCAGGGGTGTGCAATCGTGCCGCGCTCTCGCTCGCATAGTGTCTGTATATACATATACACGTATTGGTATATATGTTGAGATGTGTGAGTATATATATATATTAGAGAGCTGAGAAGCCGGCAGCGACGCGCTGTATATATATGTGCTCAACCCTCCTTGGAAGCAATCTACAAGGGTAGGCTTTGCACCCTATCGCTGTATATACATATATACGTATAATATGTCTATGTGGTGATGCATCGAGCGGAGTTTTTCTGTGGGAGATGGAATTTTTATTTTCTTCGTACATTAATTTCATATGAATACTATATGGAGGAAGATTAATGTGATAAACAAAACGATCGTTTATTATAAATCTATTACCAGGAGACTCGACTCGACTGCAGCGATTACAACACCCTTACAAAAGCAAATACGCCCCCGCCAACTCATTCACAATCCATACCATCTAAAAATACCCTGAAACCGGTAATAGCATATAATAACCAGAAGAGAGAAAAAAAAGCGCGACGTCGATAAGAAGCGCAACAAAAAAAATCTTAAAGCTCGCCAGTATAATATAGCCTAACCGTATATATCCCCGCACACACACACACACACATAGACACACATAAATACACACACCACGTGGCCGGTATTGATCCCCTCGACGCTCACGACAAAGAACGCGCGCGCGCACAAACGCACACTGAGGGTCGCGCGCTCACATATACACGAGTCTCTCTTGCGAGGGTAGCAGCCTAGTGCCCCTGCCTCGCCGGTCGTTCACCCCGAGCGCGCGTGTCTATAGATATACACTCGTATACGTATGTATATATATATATATATATATATATATACAGCAAGGAGCAGAGAAGCTCTCTCTCTCTCTCTCTCTCTCTCTCTCTCGCGGACTGTACTTGACCCCGAGGATCCTCGCGTATGTGTGTATAGGTATATATACATACGTGCGTGTGCATTTGCGTGAGTGCGAGGGAGGAGTAGTTATATAAAACTTCTTTTTACAGAAATGATCGGTTACTCGAGGTGAGATTCAAATCCATTGTTGCGAGATTTTTTCCGGGCTGCTGAGGAGAGGTATATGATTCATCGCGAGGGGGATAACGCCTGTGGGGGTGTTTGTTATAGAGAAAACGGTTTTTTTGAGTTCGTATAGACGCTGAATTCTATTTTTCTTTACAGGGTGGAAAACTGTAATTAGATTGATTAATTGGGTTCTCTCGTTATGCGATTTGTACACGTGAAAGTATACTATCGATTGGTGAATATATGGAGAGCTGAGTGTTTAATTACGCAATGAGGAAAATTCAAGTCTGTCAAAGTCAGTTACGCCGTGTATTATACTACGACTGTTTTACTCACGGTAAATGGACATGGCAAATGATCAAATCTGAGTACATACTATTCTCATCTACGTCCTTGTGACAGCTTACCTGAAAGCAAAAGACAAAAAAAGGTTATTATAGCATTCTTATTAATGTGATGGTTACAGTTTATTTCAGAATTGCAAAGATATTTTAAAACCGTATATAAAGTATAAAATGAAAATTGTCAGGGTACAGTAAGACAGCAAACTCGATAAACGCTCGATCAGATAACGATCTAGCCTATAATAAGCCGATAAATATTCATCTCTCGCGGTGATTCAACGCGTTTACATTGCAATGCATATAGAAAAGCTAGGGCTGCACACTCGTGTCTTACACACGTGAAACGCGACGAATAAAGAAAAGCGAGAAGTGAACGGCGAGTAGCAGAACAGCCTTCGATCGTATCCCTGACCTCCGGTTTTGACAGGCCGATTTTTCCTTTTCGTGTATTTTTAGATGCCGATATCGCATTTGCAAGTTAAATCTCACCGGACTACGTGTGGATTCGACTTGTTTCTGTGTTACAGCTCGACGAAAATTGGGAAAGTCGGTATACGTTTATAATGAAAAATGAAGATCGTTACGTGGTATAACGACGGTCCAACTGTCAACATCGTTAATGGCTTGATTCAGAAAGTTTTATTTAGTCGAGAGGTGGCCAAGGTTCGTCGTCTAAAGATCTTTAGAGGTCAATGCCGGATTTGTTTTGAAACGATATACTAATTTAAATCGTGAACTTGAAAGCTTCTACCTCCGAACACACACGTCGGGCAACTTTTAAGAACAAAAATTTCGTGGATATACACTTCGTTGCACTATATACCAGAGCAATCGGGAAATCGAATTTTCCGGAGACTCTCCTCAAAGAAGCTCGTTCTCTCTCTCTCGATCGACAATATAAGGAAGAAGAAAAACGTCGGGGTCGAACCCTACACGGCCATCCCCTTCCGAAACGCGGGGGAAAGCTCCTAGAAGAAAAAGAAAAAGAAGACGAGTATATAGGCGCCGGGAAAAACTCGAAGGCTTTGTTGCGCGAGGGGAGTTTTTCCGGAGCCGACGACGCAATTCTTGCAGGAGAGAGAAAGAGAATTTTTTTTCTTGTACAGCAGAAAATCGTACTGTTAAGATCGTGTGATGTAACTTGAGAGATAAGACAATGATTTGGTCGCGTGAGTTATTTAAATACATTCATGTATTCGGACGGATTTACAAGTGTATTAGAAAATGTCTATAGACGTGAAACTCTCGCGGTATAATTTTATACACGCGATAGATTCGTGAAAAGTACGTTGAGAGGCACTATGAATAATGTAAGGTGTTGAAGGCAAACGACTTAGAACTTCTTATCAAAGCGCTTAAGAAACCCTCGCTTTAAACTTATAATATATCTTCCTTTTTGGATGAATTTAATACCGAAGTATACTCTTCGCGTAATCAAAGTTAAATTTTTATTATAAATAGCCAGCAAGCAACACGTAACTCCCCCAAAAAAGCCATACTACCTGTCTGTCATCACAGTTACGTAAAATTACGTCAACGCCGCAGCCAAAAAAAAGAGCCTATCGGTCAATTAGACCACGCCTATATATATAGCGAATAAATTCGAGCGAGCGAGAGCGTCCCAGAGTACATTAACCCCGAGCGCTCCCTTATACACAGAGGGGATGACGACGCTCTCGCTCGCTCGATCTTCTTTCTCTTCGATATACATATATATATACAGACGCGTATAATACATTGTAGTATATATGTAGTCCTCTCGTGTATATGAGCACCTGCGACCTCTTCTAATACACGTGGCGAGCACGTGGTCCTCTTTCGACTGTGTGTGTGTGTGTGTGTGTGTGTGTCTGTTGTAAAAACAGGAACGAGGAAGAAAGAAAGAAAGAAAGAGATGGGTATCGACCATCAAGGGCAAGGATGTGACCGGATCGTAAAGACTGTGCGAGGGAAGAGGTGGATATACGTGCGAAGGACGGCGGAAGTAGTCGGCGAGACGGTCTGCTGAGGACGTGGTGTGAGGATTTAGGTATATGATTTTTTTTTTTTTTTGAGGCGGTGTTTTGTGAACTGCGGTGAAGGTAATTGGGGGTTGGGTATATGTTTATGGTGGTTTTGATTAAAAGTTGTGGATATGCTGCTTCTTTGTTAGAACATCGTTTTACGCTTTTTGCGTAACACGAGTTTCATTTGTATAAAACCAAAATCTCATACAAAGCACAACCTCTGAATTTTTCATTAACAAACCTTTTGTATTATAAACCTCCGACACACAACAAAACCGTCTCCGCATACCAAAAGCAATTTTTTCGCACTCGCGACTCTCAATAATAATCGACTGCACTACCGCATAACCGCGAAAAACAGAATCCAACTTAAAAAATCCACAATAATAAAGCCTCGCGCAGCGCATCGAGACATCCGTCCGACTCACAATCCGCGCGTCTACTACCTATAGACAGAAGAGAAAAGCCCCCGTCGAGTCAACGAACGTCAAATTGGGTCTGGCGCTGCCGCCGCCACCGTTAGGATTTTGGACAACCCTCGCTTTCGTATCGAGCGGCAATGCCAAGGGCAAGGGCGCCGCTGCGCGCGCGTTCTCGCTTCCTCTTTCCTATATAGCTAGCAGGATACGCGACTCGCGCATGCGCCGACATTTTCGGAATTTTCGACGACCCCTGATGTGCGTGTGCGAGTCGTTCGCAAGATTACGCGAGAGACAGAGCTCTATGGGGATAGGGGATGGATATGGAGGGAGAGAAAGAGAGAGAGAGAGAGAGATCAGCTGGAGGGTTGATGTGGGAGTAGTGGGGGAGTGTAGGGGAGTGGTTTATGGTGGATGTTCAGGTGTTTTTTTCTTTTTCTTTGAATTATATTAGTCTTTGGTTTTTGAATATTTTTTTTCTTTGATAAACGGTCGTTGCAGATGTTCCCGACTGTACAATGTGATTCATCAATTTTTTTTCTCTCCGACGGAAACATATGTTCGACCTTATAGCGGTACAAGGGTTGCGGGACCCTTTTCCATCGTACTTTTATCTTCGGCGTATGGAGATTCGATCTATCATTCGAATATGCCGGCATATCAACCCTAATACTTTTAAACGTTCATTATATATCGATTCCGTAATAAAATTTCACACGCCTCTCCAAAACCACAACAATACAGCTCCTTCTCTCCTTAAATTTCGCAACGACAGATCCTTCAATAATTCACAACGAAAGAAAGGCCGCCACCAGCAAACGCATATAATAGAACACCGGCAAAATTTCATTGCCGTAACGGCGCGCATTTGCGCCTACTAACTATCCTCCAAGAGAAAGCTGCTGCTGCTGCTGCTGTCGAGAGGTTAACGCACTCGTACCTATAACGATGATGTTTCTCGCTAAGCGTTGCGTAAACGAGACGAAGTAGACGCTGCCTTTTCAAGGTATAGAGCAGCGAGACGTGGGCAGCGACTTTTGCACGCGGCAAATAGACGAGCTTTATATATACAGTATGTAATCGGTAAGTGATGATTCTGCTATCGGTATCACGATATTGCGGATTATTATTATTATTTGGACGAGGAGAGAGAGAGATAGATAAAATTTTAATTGTTTACGAAACAATGCTTTATTAAAGCTGAATTTATGTGTTTTCCTTGTTATAAGAGCGACTTCATAGACGGAATCGAAAGCGACAGCAATATAAACGCTGTGAGATGACGGAGAGAAAAAGTAAACACGCGAATGGCTCGGATAAAAGCAAACACTCTGTTATATAAAGGCGGTACACGCCAAAGAAGTCCCTCCAGGGCTGAAACATCGCGCACAGCTTCGTTATAGTTCTCTCGAGGGGCTGACGAAAATATAGTAGTGACACAGACTAATTATATAAAGTTTAACGTTAATTTGATAGTACCTATAGTTTAGAAAATTTCACAACTCGTGAATCAGCAAAAACCTGTCGCTGCAGAGTGTAGCTTTTTGCAAAAGCAATCGTTTACAGCTGCCCGTCAAAACGTCGATTGATCCGCGCGCGCGTATTTACTATCGAGAGTAAATCAAAAACCAATTACACACGAACCATTGAAACAGTAGTCTATATACGTATATATACATCCATAAAACCGCGTATACGACTCTCTCGCGCACTAAAGAAACCGGGAACGATCGCAAAAACAAACGCTACCGCTCCTAATGACGGCCAATAAAAATCCATCCCAGCAACTTTGTTTTTCTCACACTAGAGCATTTCCTAAACGATCGGTTTTCCAAACGATATAATTGCTCTGACCCACACCACATATGTGTGTGTGTGTGAATATGGAAGCAGGAAGCGCAGTTGAGAGCCACTGATGCGAGAGAGGAGAAAGTGCGCCCGGCGACCGACATATTTTGCGTTCGCTCGGTTAACTCTCTCTGTGTGTGTATATGTGTGAGAGCGTGAATATATAGGATCGAGGGCAGACGGTGGAAATAGAGATGAGACGCGAGAATTGCTGCTGAGATGCATCGAGCTGATTCCGGGGGAGCACTCTTAAAATCTTAGTGTGAAACGTTCACTCTAAATAAGTGTGAATACGAAAAATTTTAGGTTTGACTCTATTCGAGTGAGTCTTAGATGACGAGTGAAATGTTAGAGTGAAATTTTTT